>JAQFYG010000704.1:0-25517 GCA_034694325.1 Entomobrya corticalis | reverse complement strand
AATTACCTTTGACTTTAGACTTACTTAAGTATTTTTGTAAATTCTTGAGTCTATCGTACAGTGATATATGTTTAAAAACAGACTGTAAAAGACTGAACTAAACATCACTTTAATAAATCGAATGAATGAATGAATGAATAATTTGTCAGTTTTTTTAGCTCAATTGATACGTAAAAGTACAACCGAGAACCGAAGACATAAGACGCATCTCCTTCTACATTTACGCATCTTAGGCCTGATTTACGTTGTAATTTTTGCATATCCATAAAAACAAAAGCTTGAAAGAGTTAAAAAACAACGGCCTGTGGTTTTCATTATGGTAAATCATTGAAATGCAAAGTTGACCTTTTAAACTAGTAGAAATTTTTGTTGAGCAACATAAGACCACTTGACCAAACCCTTATGTGTGTAGCCTCTGGATAGCCTTCTCTGGATTATCTGGATTAACGACACGATGCATCTTGTAAAAAATAGCTTGCTTTTGAGTAATGTAAAAATTGCTTTACTTTAAAAGCTTGCCAGCCACAAGCCTACCAGCGCAGCAACCAGGGAATAAAATTTTTGATGTTTTCTGTTTATATAAGGATATGTTGCCATTTTTTGTCGATCTCCAGTTTTTCTTTTCATCCGACAAAAGAAAGGAAATGTGGAAAAATAACCCGAACTTTCATCATGTGAATGCTAACAATGACATCCCATAATATTGCGCTTATTCATAACCGTAGCCAGAAGGAGAAAAGCCTGTCCATACATACAAAAGACATAAAAACGAAATGAAACAAGCTTGGAACCTTCTCTGTGCTTGAGATGAAAATATTCTTTTTAGAGATGGATTTCTTACAAAAGGAGAGCTCATCGGGAGAAAGAAATGTACAGCAAACTACTTTCGTCCCAACCGATTACTGAATTACCTTCTTTCATTTTCTAGAAGAAACGCTATATTTTCTACTTTCAAATTGAGAAGGCAAGAAAATTGTATTAGCAAGTTACTTTTTACTAACATCGTTTCAAGTACAGTGCTTGCCCTCGTACAAAATACCCTTCATGGAATCTGTGTATTTTAAAAATCCAAGTAAATGACTTTTTAGGATACTTAAATGTGAACCTTGGCTTTGTTAGTTCCATTTCCAACCAGGAAAGCAGTGTTCTGTTTTGCATATTATATGGCTTATTCTGTTACATGTGGTTGAAAGTAGAGTCGACCAAGCGAGAACGTGACTTCCAGTTTATTTGAACTGGCTGAAGCTCAAACTAAGGACAATGAATGAATATAGGCTTTTAGTTAAAAAATGCTACTACTACAAAGTCTTTACTTTACACTGCTTTTCTTTCATGTTTCTGTTATTAACATTTTCCTGTTTACCCCTCTCATCACACTAATAACGATAAGATGATTTCCCGGATTACCTTTTTCTTTTGGAAAGTTATATATCTCGTTGTTAGGATTAAGTATGTAAAGAACATTTTATAACATGCAATAAGTTACTTAAATACGTGCTCAATTTCGATAAGGTGATATGTGATGAAGCCCTGCAGTACACTGCATATTTTGTATTTGAAATGAGAGAATAATGGTATGGATGGATAGGCTTAGGCTGGCTCAATGACGAAGAGTTATATAATATTGCTTCTATTTCAACTTTCGTGTCGAATAAACATCTTTTCGACATTCAACTTACGACAGTACGAGTCCTACCAGCAGTATCTCTATTCATTCTACATTCTTTTGTAGCACACATAACTGAATATTTGCTCTATTGAGTATGAAATTGAAACGAGACTATTTGTTTTCAGTATTTTAGTATATTCGATTAGATGAGTTTTGCTTGCTGATTATTTATATATTTTTAAACTATGCAAGTATAAGATTAAATTGATCAAGTAGAATAAATAAATAATTTGAATTTTAAAAAATTAATTCACACAAAACAAACATTAATTGTTCTTATCTTTGATGCATACTAACTTTTAAATTATAATTCTTCCAAATATTTGTCAACAGAGAAATGATCCACAAACCTGAATGCCTCTAACAAAAGAAATTTCATATAAAGCCATGTTGCCTTTGATTTTATTTTTTCTAAAATAATATTCAATAAAAATATTAGATGTTGTATAATCTGAAAGTTTCTAATTTCCAGTGTTAGATCATGGTGCTGTCTTTTGAATATAAAACAAATACTTACGGCGGGGTGGGAACTATGCTTTGTGAGCCATTCAAAACATTGGAAAACAAAATATATTTGTTGTTTATATTGTTCAAAATCTGCCGTTGTGTAAAGGATTTATAATGAATAAGCAATGGCAATAATTATTATTTGATACTAACGATAAGCACAATGTAAAATATGAAGAGTTTGAATGATATATTTTGTAGGTATGTACATATGAATATTTACCCTACCCTGATCCTGATCATACTTAACTTCGTATTCTTATGAGCCACAGTGTGATCGTCTACTCCCATTTTCAAAAGACTAGTTGGATATATTATTGTGTTGTATGTATTTAAGTTGATATAATCCATAGTCCAGCAGCAACTCGCAACTTTGTACTAGGTGCTACCTTATTTTAGATCTCACAGCAGTAGTGATTCCAGAGTAGTTTCCGCCCCAGCATTAATCTGTGCTGATTCAAATAATTCTGCCCCTCCGCCCCGGTGAAAGTCGAGCTACCCGGTGTTTATGTTTGTTAGTGTTGTATGACTTTCACGCCACCAAACAGTCATGTATGAATGAGTGAGTGGCTTTGTTTATTTTTTATGTGTGTTTGTGTTGCTGCTGCTTATGCTTTGCTTATGTGTTGCTTATGGGATTGTTTTTGTTTGCTCTCCTCATTCTTCATACAAACTTTTTCTGTGGATTCGCCGTCTCTCTTTTGCGAGGATAATCTCTTTGTTTTTTGAAGGAAGGAAGAGGAAAGGAGAAAAAATTGAGCAGCATGCTTTTACTTTAAATGTTAAATACGCTGACAAGGACGACAACAACAGGCCTATGCCATTAAAATAATTTGTGGAGATATTTCCCCGAAAAAAAGTTAATCCGGAGAAAAAGAAAGGGGAATTGGGAAAGATATTAAAAAAGGGTTTAAATAGTTGTGTATGTGTTTGTATGTGAAAAAGGGGAGAAAAATCTGGTGAAAAATTGTGGGGGGTTTTGGAGAATATACTATTTTGCAGCTTCTTAGAGGAGACGGTTGGAGTGACGGTTATAAAGATCATTATAAAATAAAAAGTAAGTTTTATGTATTATTTTGGTAGTAATTCGATGTAATTTTATGTCAAAGATTTAAATGGGGTTATATTAAATGGTCGACTTTTACAAATTGTGTTTTAGACGTTGGAGAAACCATTTTGGGGAGTTTTTTGACTGTCATCAACTTAAAATACTCAAGATACAAGATATAGTTTTGACTTCGAAAATCGACTTCGAAGAAAGTAAAAGTTGAAAATGAAGTTGTCAGTTCTGTGTGTGTTTTTGTTGTGTGTAGTGAACACAAGTGGAAGTAAGTTGTTTTTGTATTAAAATTTTCTAATTAATATTATGTATGTATTTATGTAATTTAATTTTGTGTTATGCATATTTTTTATTTCAGCTTCATGTGACAAGACCAATTGTATTGACTGCCTGACCGCTGGTTGTTGGTATTGTGGAGGTGCTTTTGGCGTCAAGTGTGTGGAGGAACAACAATGGTGTCCCAACAAGACTAACCACGTGCTTCCTCCCTATTTCCCTGATGAATGTGGAACAACGACATCGAAGCCACCCTCTCCCCAGCCTCCGGCAACGCCAACAATTTTTTTTGCTTACATTGGATATATATTTACAGGCGTTGTTGGAGGGATACTCCTGCTGCTTCTGGCTATTTCCATTTATTATTTCGCTTACCTAAAACCTAAGAAGCAGCAGGGGTATCAGAATTTCTCTGGGGAGGAATCACACGGATACGACCACCTGTATCAAGCAGAAGACCAAGGCCGGATTGTCACTGAGCGGGGTCCACACGCGGTGAGAAACCCGCTCTATGATTTGTCGGGTGAAGAAGAGGAGATGTACTCTCGCAATGTCTCCATTCTCGGAGACATTACCACACTCCCCATTGTATCAACTACAGTTAATGTTGATGAAGAGTGAACAGCAGCACAGTAGATTGTAAGATAAAATTAAAAACTTTTTATATTTTTATATTCTAGTTTTGCCATGTTGTCTTCTCTGTAACGTTCCATTTTAAAAACTTTTAATATGTTTGTATTCTAGTTTTGCCATGTTGTCTTCTCTGTAACGTTCCATTTAAAAACTTTTTATATTTTTATTTCCTAGTTTTGCCATGTTGTCTTCTCTGTAACGTTCCATTTAACTAATGTTAAATTAAATACATACCTATCAATAAAATTGTGTGTAAATTAAAGCTAAATAAATTGTTAAATTAAGAATTGTTTACTTGCAAGATAGTAGATATTTTTAATATGCATCTCCATTATGCCAGATATTTTTAATATACATCTCCATTAAACCAGTAGACCATTCGTCAATTGCCTAGTTTTAACTTTCATAAATTGTAAAATAGCAAAGCGTAATGTAATGTAAAGCTAGGTTAGCAAAGAAAAGTTCTAAAAATGTTGACTTTGTAATTATTTCAATCCATTACATTAAGACATGCATCCTACTTTTTTACGTAATCATACTTATCTAATAAGATAGTAGTATAACATAATGCATGCAAAATCTCTAAAACCTCTTGTATGCTATACAATTTGGAAAATATAAATTACTCATCCATCATTTATAGAATAGACTGTTGTATATCAAACTCAGTTCAAACTTTTACGTCGCCCATGGCGGATATTAGAAAAAAATATTTAAATCCAAAAATTAAAGGAAGTTTCAGTGGAGCAAAATCATATTTTCTCTCACAAAGGAAACACATTCCTTTAAAACAAGTTATCAAAGAGTTAAAAAAGATAGAGAGCTACTGGAAATTTTTTCCTGCTCCAAGAAAATTTCGTCGACTTCGCTATGTGGTACATTTTCCTCAATTCATGGTTTGCTCGGATTTAATTGATGTTCAAAAATACGCAAACGAGAACAAACCCTATAGATATATTATTATATTTATCGATCAATTTTCTAGAAAGGTAGGATTTTAAATATACTTTTATATATTTTGAACTAAACTAATATTGATATTATTTTACGTAGATGTTTGCCTATCCTCTATCTAGTAAGAGACCAACTAATATCATAGCAGCATTACGGAAACTACTAAAGGAGACCAAATTACGTTATCTTCAGACAGATTTAGGTTAAAATATTACTATTATTGTGTTTTATACCTTATATTGAAAGAAATTCATTGTTTTTCAGGAACTGAATATACATCCAAGATTACACAAAAGTTTCTAAAAGACAAAGATATAATCTGGTACAACACATACAGCGAAATTAAAACCAGCATGTGCGAACGTGCAATAGCGACGCTGATGAGCTCAATACAACGATTATTTGTAAACCGTAAAAATCATCGTTGGAAGGATCAACTTAAATATGTAGTGAGTAGCTATAATGGACGCTGGCATAGTAGTTTAGGCGTCAGTCCATCCCAGGCAACCCGACCAGAATTTCATGAAAGAGTGTGGCAGAAATTATATGGAAACTATCAACAAGAAAAAATAAAAACAGCTAAACATAAAGTAGGCGAGAAAGTCAGAATATCAATTAATAAAAATACTTTTAGCAAAGGTTACTCCTCAAGGTTTTCACCGGAGCAATTTACGATTGTAGAAGTTAAAAACACAAAACCAACTACTTATATACTTGCGGATGACAAGGGAGAAATAATAAAAGGTAGCAAGTTTAAAGCATTATCTTTAAATAGAATCACGTACAAATTATTTTTAATTGCAGGAAAGTTTTATAACCAAGAAGTTCAGTCAGTATAATGGATCAACTTTATTTAACGTTATCTTCATCAGTGGCAATCAAAAATGGAAGCAGAAACTCACATTCAAATTTTCGTACCAACATCCTTACCCCACTAAAATTTGAAACTACTCATTTGATTGGTGCAACGGAAGTTTTTTACTCACCAGCAACTGATATTTTTAACAATATAGAGGACAAACAAATGCTGCTTCAGATGAATGATGAAGTAGATATCGGTTTAAATTTATACAAAGATAAGAACATTTCGTTAGATATAACAAATTTTAATAAAATTTGTAGTAAAGATGGTATTAAGGCTGAGATTGGACAATATGTTATAAATCGTAAAATTCATTATGGAGTAAAAACTAATTATGAAAGGTTTGCAGCATTAAGACTTTCCGATAACTTTAAGAATGTAATGGGATTTTCAAAAAACTTTTATGAAAGCCAGGAAGTTGTTGGTGAATTACCGTACAATCAAGCTGCTTATGATGCCTTGAGAAAAGGTGAATCAATGCCTTTTGAAGTTGTCAAACTACCTACAACAAAACTTTTAACGATAGACGAGTTGGATGACTTAACGATCAACTCTTTAGTATCTTCAATCAACGAATGTTTTGTTACGGCGAGTATAACCGATTTTATCTTTGAGTGTGATGATGATGAGAAGGTAAGCATTGTGAATGGCAACTCTAAATACAAGCTATTTCCTAGTGCCACATTAAGCCGCATACTTGGATTAAATGCTCCATACATAGACAAAGATTTTGTTAGTGCAGATGTAGAACTATTTCGGGGAAATAACATGTTGATCTTAAAATGCAATTTGATTTCACCACAAATACTTAATGGTGAGAGAAGTCGGGTGTTGAGAGTTCTTCAACATGATAGATCTAGTAAACGTCAACATTGCGCTTTTGACTTAGTTTATTTTGGAACACTGACGGAAGAACACGTTGAAAGTATTCAAATTGAAGTTTTTAACGAAAGCAACGAATATATTCCTTTTAAGAAAGATTTTACGGTAGTACTAAAAATAAAACCAATATGAGAGGTTTAATAAACCAAGATCAATCTACGTATTTACCATTTTCCAAAAACTTGACTGAACGTCGAAAGCGTGTTCTTAAAGGTGGTGGAAAGAGAAAAAAGGCCAAATCACGACAGAATAAGTTTAGAACGAAATCAGATCTGATAGGAGGAGGTAAAACAAGAAAACGCCGCTGTGTTAAAAAGTGTAAAAAGAAATAAAATGGAAGCTCTGCCAGTGTACTCGAGTAAGCTTAATTTGGGTAGTTCCGCCACTCAAGATGTGGGAGTTCAATTAGGATTTCTACAAAAAGTGTATACGACAACCAGTCTCGCGGACCCAACTGCCGATATCGAGTTCAATGTAAGTGATTTTTTAGTGAAAGATCTCAATGTAATAAAAATGAATTTATTTAAATATTTTATTTACTTTAAGATGACTGGAGTACCCGGATACTATATTGACTTGCAAAGGTCGTACATGTACATCAATTTCAAAGTTTTGAAGAGTGATAATTCAAATATTCCAGCCACTGCAAACGTAGCTGTAACAAATTTGTTTGCACCTTCGCTGTTTGAATCAATGCAATTTTATATAAACAACGTGTTAGTTTCATCAAGTAACTCATATCACTTTGAAAGTTATTTAAAAGCGTTATTGTCATATCCACTCTCATACAAAAACGATGAATTGGCAAACGCTCTGTTCTTCTTTGACAAATCACCAAAAACAACAACCAACAATGACTCCTACAACACCAGAAAAGCCTACATTGAAAGCAGCAAATCTGTAGAGACCATCACCTGCCTTTACGATGATATATGGTTGGCGAACAAGTGTCTCGAGCCAAATTTAGATATCAAAGTTAAACTTAGGAGAAGCAAAGATGGATTCTGTTTGATATCGTCAGATACACAGGTTTATAAGGTTGCACTCACTAAGTGTGAATTGCATATGTATAAAATAAAAGCAAACGATTCAATAGTTTATCAAAATCAGAAGCTTTATGATAGCAATAGCATAGAGTATCCTTTCCAACGAACACTTTTGAGAACATATAGCATTAAAAGTGATGCCAGAAACGTCGTAATTGACAACATTTTCAACACCAACTATTTACCAAATTTAGTGTTGGTGGCTTTGACATCTTCGCTTGCTTATAATGCAACCCAGTCTAAAAACCCATATTCTTTTGAGCTTTTTGGATTGACAAATATAAACCTGCAGGTAAATAATATAAGTAATGACTTTTTGTCCCTCAACTTGAGTAGTAACGAGTACTTGGTGGCGTATCAAGCGTTGCTTAAAGAGCTGGGCCTTGGCTATGAATCAATTGGTATTCAACGATCCAATTTTTTAAACGGATATGCTATTTATGCATTTCGAATTTATGGCAACGATGCAAACTCTTTCTCAAATACTGGACACCTTACAATTAATTTAAATTTTGCAAGTGGGTGTACTGAAGACACTGTTGCTCTTGTTCTTGGGCAAGCCGCTGCGAGCATAAAGATTGGGAAAGACGGTATATCTGTTTTAACATGAATAAACATCAGTTAGAAGCCTCGCTAAACTATATTTTAAAGCGCATGAAACTAAGTTATGCAGTGTGTGCTCCTGATGAAATAGACTATACTAAAGATGTTATTATAGCAAATACTCACAAAACACCCGGCCAGCATTGGATATGTTTGTATAGAAACAAGAAAGACTATTTTTACTACGACAGCTATGGTCAATCCTTAGCTTCATACTCTTTTAAAGTGAACAAATCCGTTGCGTTTGAAAACTGCAAAGTTCATCATACAAATTATTGCGGGTTATTTGTTTTGTATGTTATATTTCACTTGGCAAGGAAGATTAAATTTTGCAGAATAATGCACAAATTCAAAACGGATAAATATTATAACGAACGACTTGTGCGAAAATTTTATGAAACCTACATACAACCAAATGTCCAGTTCATTGAAATTGTTCCGGGATGTCTTTCGTGTTTCTCTAGGTAAATCTAATTAGCATTTGTTCAATTTGTTTAGTTTTAAACTTGCCTCTTAACAAGATGGAACTACAACCAGATCAAATAAATGGATCTTTGGTTCACCCATTTCAACTGTTGGTTGTAGTAAGTATTAAAAATTACTTTCACTGAAAATAATAATATATTTGTCTTGTAAATAGGGCAGGTCGAGCTGCGGAAAAACGACAGAAATTCTAAATCTACTTAGCAGGAAGGACGAACTTGTAGTAAACCCGTTCAAGCATGTTGTTTATGTTACTGGGATAGAATCAGAACTTTATTATGAATTTCAACAAAAACACAATTACATAACTTTTGTCCCAGAATTCGACGAAAGCTTGCTGAAAACAGACTACTGCCTTGTGCTAGATGATTTGCAAGTCGAGCTTACATCCACCGCATTAGGAAAGAAAATAAGCCAGTTTTGCATTCGATCTGTACATCATTCAAGAATCAGCATCATTGTTGTACTACATAACATGTTTGCATCCGTGGCTCTGAGAACACTTACGCTGCAGTGTACTTACTTGTATGTCTTTGACAATCCTAAGGACAGAAGTACAATTGCAAAACTCTCATATCAACTGATTCCTCAGAATACAGGTTTTTTAATAGCTGTTTTTAATTGGTTAATATCAAAAACAAACAGAGCAAAGCTGTTTATTGATCTTAGCTACTATCAAAATGAAAAGTTTCGCGTGCGGGATAGTATGATAATAACCAACAAAACCTCAATTTTTGTGCCAGTGTAATTTTTGTGACAGATACGCCAGCATGCTTCGTTGTCGATATCTCAACACTCATAAATATTTTCTGTGTAAACGTTGTAATAAAAAGCGAATAGTTCTTTTAGAAACAGAAACAGTTCGTGAGTGTGTTTTAAGAAATTGTTGGTACTCCGTTGTTAACAAATACTATTACTGTCATTGTTGTTTGTGGTCGATTTTAAGTAGTACCATTATTTGTAAAGGATATCGTAATAAGTGTTCTAGAAAAGTTATTCGTTATGGATAGATTATATTTGGAGCAAATCCCCAAAGCAAATCGAGTAAAACTAAAAATACTTATTAATAGCTCCACAAACAAACAGTTAGATTTTTTGGCGGAATTACTAATTAATCTCAATCATTATACTAACACAAAGCGAGACGAAAGTAATTTTAAGAGATATAGAAATATAATTAAAACCTTTATTCGAAGAAAATGGTCATATAAACAGTTAAAATTATTTTTAGTAAAGAATTCAAAGCTTTTAGTTTTAGTCGTTGCAACATTTTTATCCCGTTGCTTAGAAGAGACGCTGTGTGAAATCTTTTCAAACAATGGATAAATTTTTAATCTATCGTGCAATGCCTCTACAAGCTTTTAACCGGCTTGTTTCTACCAAACACGAACCGGTAAATGAAGTAAATCCGGTATCTCTTATCCCCGCTAAACAAAAAGTTAAAGCTGAAAATATACTGGAGATACTAAAGCGTGGAGGCATTAGTTGGACAAAGAAGTTTGAACTTGTACATAGTAATAATATCATAAGTAATAGTAATATAGTTGATATCCTTAGTTTTCTTACATCAAAAACCACAGCAAAACATATAAATGTGAATGGTATGCCGTTGATTTTGTCAACCCTTAAAGAACAAAATGCTCCTTTTTCTATAATAAGTAAAGAAACAAGGGATCGAATGACTAAAGAAAAGAAGGGGGAGCAAGCAAGGCTTCAGAAAGTAAAGAGGGTTGCTGCAAAGAAAAAGCAGTGGAAAAAGGCAAACATTCGTAAAAAGTAAAACTTATCAGTTGTTGTTCAACTTTACCATGCATCGCATCTTTTCCGGCCGAACTGACTACCTCAGTGATTTCAAAATGGGACAAAAATTAGCTTTCTCAGCATATTCACGCCCGCCACACTGTCCAGGATTTACCGTACATCCTTTGTCCCATTTACCCCCGTTAAAGGGCCTTCATTTCGACGCTCGCCGTAGAAAACCTTTGGCTAAACTATGTTTACGCCATAAGAACTGCCAGCGTTACGCTGAAATCGCTTATTTTTTAATTGTGTGTTATATCGATGGCTGCGTCAATGATGAAACTTGGAAGTATATGTTTCCAAGTGAGCACGATGGTGAATTTATAGGGAAACCAGAGTTCTCTTCTAGAATAAACTGTGTGTGTTCTGGGTTTGAATTGTGTCGGGGACCAGTAAAAGTGGAAGGGAAAGACGATTGCATAGTGGTAGGTAGGGATGTGAACGTTGTGACTATGTCTGCATATACCGGGAAGTGCAGACATAGACCGTGTAAAAATGAAACTCCATACATCTTTGCCTTAAGTCGTATGTTTGCAAATGGGCTGTTGGAACAATATGGGTTTAAGTTTCAAGAAGGACCCATGGAAGGTAGATTCATAATATTGTATAACTAGTGTAAGAGATACTTTATAATTTTTTACGTTTGCAGATCCACTTTATGTAATAAGAAATCACGGCTTTCGGTGGGGTCTAAATAACCCAACCAAACTCGGAGCAACAGATTGGAAAGAGGTATTTTTAAATGAAAAACATCATCCTGCTCGTCATTACCCTATAAACCGAAGAGTACTCTTCGACCCCCACACGATTTTTACAACGACAGAAGGGTTGGATGTTATACCACCCGACAAACCTCCTAATTTAATAATAGAAGTAAGCAAGGATTTTGTAGATCCTTTCGTCTATTTACATTCATACCACGGATTTCCCATGCGAGAAAGAGGGTCTTCTATTTATTTTGATATGTATAGAGAGACTCCTCGCCTTCTTCACTCTCTCATTTCATTTTACGAAAGAGGAACAAGAGAAGAAGAAGTAGAAAATCTAAGAAAACACTTGCTCCTTTGCCTTGCTCGACTTGAACTATTTCCTTACACAGTATCCCCCAGTCAAAATGAGTAAATCCATTGTGGAAAAAAACTTGCATTTTTTCCGGAATCAACTACTTTCCTTGCCCGCTAAATTTAGATTTGACTTTTTGTCTGTGGAAGCGCGTCAAAAAATTGATTACGTTTATGCTTTGATGGAAGTTCTTATCAATGCAGATCAAATACAATTGTTGAGTGACTATGAAAAAAACAAGTGTGTAAAAATTGTGCGATTTGTGACTACGTATAAACGAAAAACTCGAAAAGAAGTGCAGCTAGATGAGCTACTACAACAAATTCGTCGACAACAAACTGTAATTTTTGAGGTACTACGCTTTGCTGCGGAGAGAGTAGCAGCAAACTGGTACCAAATTGTAAATAGAGCAGGTGGATCAAATGTAAAATTTCGGTCATTATTCAACGATAATTATCGTTGTATAAAAAACTCTTTAAAAATAATATTTGTCAAACGTGTCGCAAAAAGTAAATCGACTCAGAAAGGTGATAAGATTGTGGAGCTTCTTGAAGAAAGTTTTGGTTGCAGTATTTGTCTTTCCATTCTACTACAGGTAAAACTTTTTTATTTTCCTCCTTTGTCAGTAGCATAAATACATAAATATATTTATATGTTTGACGTGATAGGGAAAGACGCTTTCATGCAATCATACATTCTGTGAGACGTGTGTCACAACATGGAGAGACCAGCGGAATAGTTCATGTCTTTTATGCAGATCACCAATAGAAGACACCCCACGTGATTTTGAGTATAACAAGTTTATAGATGACCTCTACAAGCTTTTACCCAAAAATCGGCAGAGAGAGCGACAACAACGATCACAATAAAATATTTTAATTGTAAATATATATTTGGCATTTTTAAATAAAGAGAGTTGCATCTTCGGATGCATGGAGATTCTTGGGGTAGTGATGTGGTTAATGTAATATGACCCATTCTATTCTGATCGTCCCCAGTAAAAAAATCTCTCAGTTTAAAAATGCCATCAGGAGGAAGAAGAACACTCTACTGCATCTTTTGTCGTGCTCCATTTACACGAAATAACATTCTCATGAGACATATCGAGTCTTTACACACGTGCTATGCATGCAATGTGCATTGCACTGACTTGGTGAATCATCAGTGTGAGCCTCTTGTGGGTGGGGGAAACGTAGAAGAAAATTTCGATCCTACACCATTTAGAAGAATAAACGCGGCATTTGGAGTTTTGCAAAGTTTCGAAATGCCAGTTACAGCAGATTATTTTTTAGTAGAGACATTCATGCGAAACAATGAAGAAATATTTAATCGGTTGTTAGTAAACTGTTTATTAATATATAGAAATTTAAAATTCCAAGTACAGATGCAAATTTTAATGAGAGAGGTTTATAGTTCCGGCACAGGCCTAAAATGGTTTAATAGCACTATGCATATACTTTTGCACCCATCATCAATAGAACACATGCTTATTAGTTGCAGTAACATGATAATTTCACAATTAAATAATTTTTGCTTCCTTGGAAGTAGCTGGGCAATAAGCAGAATCGATAAAGTACAAGTAAATATTGCGGAATATGTAGCTTTCCGTGGTGGTTACAGATCAATACCTCTACCAGAAGCTTTGAGGAGGAGGAGGGGTATTGCGTCCCCACCATCCCCAAGATGTTTTGACATGTGCATCTTTGCTTGTTTTCTCGGATTACGAACAAAACGGGAAATAGAGAGACGGAGTTCCTACAACGAAATTATTCAGAGAAATCAGAATGAGAGTCTCATAAACTTTGAAGGTGTGCAAAACACGTGCAGCATGCATGAAATTAATATTTTTTTGAGAAACAATCCCACTTTCTCCATAAATGTCTTTGGATATGCCGATGGAAATATTTTTCCTCTTAAAATTACAAATCAGAAAAATACACACCATGCCGACATTCTTCTGTTTTATAGTTCTAGTGAGAGGATTGGTCACTACCTTTATCTCTTCAATATGAGTAATTTTTTAAACATTTATCGTGGTAAATGGTTCTTTTGCTATTATTGCATGTGCAAATTTCGATCTGAGATAGATCGTGATCAACACAGTGAGCAATGCAAAGTTTTTGGATACAGAAAACTAAACTTTTATTCACCTGGAACATGCGAAAAACCAAAAAAAGCAGTGATGTCTAATCGTGTGCCAATAACGGCATTCTTCGATTTTGAGACTATTCAAGAAGAAATAGTTAGTGGAGGTAATGTAGAAGCCGTTATGACTCCCATCAGCTTTGCATACATTTTGGTTTCGGATGAAGAAGTTTTGGAATTTGGCACATACTTTGGAGAAAATTGTGACAAAGTTTTTGTACAGAAAATGAACCAACTAGCTGACAAATATTTGCCGAAACTACAAACCTTTAAAAATTTTATAGTTCGAACAGACGAGGGAAATCAGCGTGCAAATTCTGACATTTGCTATTGTTGTAAAAAAAATATTTTGCCAAATGAACACACCGCAATCCATCACAACCATTCCTCATTCACAATTGATGGTGTTCCAAAAGGGGAAGTATTTGGGAAGGCACACAGAGACTGTAATCTTTTGGCAAAAACTCGCAAAACGTTAATTGCCGCATCACATGTATTTTCTCGTTTTGATGCGCTGATGCTTTTAAAAGGGCTCTCAGACGCCAGCATTAAAAAAGTGTCGACAGTTGCGAGATCAGTAAATGATTTCATTTCAATTCAAACTGAAAAAGTTCAGTATATGGATACATATCTCCATTTAAATATGAAATTAAGTAAATGTGTGGAATTACTCCGAATTTCGGGACTTCATAATTTCAGATACCTTAACAAAGTGTTTGCTAATTATCAAAGCGTGATTCATCTCCTATTCAAAAAGCAAATTTTTCCTTATAAATACTTTAACAAACAAACAATGTACATTGAATCAGACATGTTACCAGAAAGAAAGTATTTTTATGATGATTTGAATGAAACAAATGTGAGTGAGGAAGAATGGCGAGAAGCAAACTTCCTGTACCGTCATTTTAAGTGTAAAACTTTATCTGATTTTTGTAATTTATATTGCTTGTTGGACACTGTACTGTTATCAGATGCATTTTCACACCAGAAAAGATTAACGTTCCAGTTATACAATACTGAAATTCTAAACTACCTATCTCTGCCATCGTTGGCGTTCCGCCTGTGTATAGTTGAAGCTGATGTCGACTTGGAATATATAACAGATCCTGCTATATATCTCGCAGCACGAAAGTCACTTAGAGGGGGAATCGTTGGTTATGTAAACCGATATGAGGTAAGAAAAAAGATTTTACTAAACGAATGATTTTTCAAAAAGCCTCATTTATTTTTAGAAATGCAACGACCCCCATCAACCACATTATGAGCCAAATCAACCATTAAGAAGTATCCACTATTTTGATATCACAAATATGTGAGCATATAATTTACTCCTTATGCGTATATCATATCAATGTGAATGAATCATATAACCACCATCGTGATTACGCAGGTATGGCTACTCAATGTACTTTCCCGTGCCTTATGGAGGATATCACATTTTATCTGCAGAGGAAGTCGCAGCATTTGACTTGGATGCTTATGATGACAATGGACCAGAAGGATTTTTAATTACGGGCACATTTAGCGTAGATCCATCTTTTCACTCCTATTATGACTCACTGCCTCCATTTCCAGAAAAATGTACAATTGATGCAAACCTGGCTTCTAATTTTCAACAAGAATATGTGGATGAAACTGGAAAATCATTTATGAGCCAATTCTCACAACCACAATTATCGCTAAACTTTTTCACAAAGGAAAATTACTCCCTTCATTTGTTCATGCTTAATTTGTACAGGCGTATAGGAGGGATAATTATTCATAATATTACAGAGATTATAAAGTATAATCAGAAGCCTTGGATGAAAGGATTTATACAGGACTGCATTGAAAAGCGAAAAATGGCAACAGATGAAAGCATGAAATCATTTTATAAACTTCAGGTAACTATTAATTGTAAGTAAGTTGTTTAGCAAATTTTGATGTGTTTTGATAAATATTTTTCAGGTAAACAGCTCTTTTGGATTTAGTGGAATACGCGTAGAGGATTTTGTTAGTGTAAAGCTTTTGAAAACAAAGTCAGATGCGATTAAAGCCGCAGCGCAGCCAACTTTTAAAAGTTTTCGCATACTAAGTGAAGGCCTCGCATTATGCGAAATGGCACCATCACAAATTGTTGTGCGAAATCATCTTCTTGTTACAAGCGTTATTTTAGAAAGAGCCAAGGCAAGATTTTATGCTTGTTGGTATCTTGGATTTCGAAAATTCTGGGATGATAAAAGCATCTCCGTGAAATTACTTTATTATGATACCGACGCATTTTTAATCAGCGTGGGGGATAGCTATCAAAATGTTATTAATTATCTACCAGACATTAAGCTAGATGAACAACCGTTGATGGATCTCAGCTTTCTTCCTACATCTCATCCATTATATACAACTGAAAATAAGGGAAGGGAAGGTCTCTTCAAGTCTGAAACTGGAAGCAGGCAAATTAGAGAATTTGTCTGCATTAAGAAGAAGGCTTATTCGCTTTTATTAGAAGATGATGAAACAATATCAAAGTGCAAGGGGGTCCCTAAGCATTTATTGCGTAAGCATTTTGATCACTCAAAATACAAAGAGGCGTTATTTCAAGCTCGACCAATGAGAGTAAAAATGAAGCATATGCGTAGGTTACACCAACAGATACAAATAATATCAACCACCAAAATTGGATTATGTAGTTTTTCTACATCTAGATTTCTTCATGGAAAATATGGAATTGAAACGACTGCATTTGGTAATGCTAGCCTGGGTAACATTGTTGAAAACATTCCTGAAGAAACAGACCCCACCGGATGAGAAAACTAAAAATATTTCACCGTGGGAAAAGTAATGTTTTGGAATTATTGTGTGTTGGAGGGTGGTTAACCCTTTCAAACTTATGGCATTTCAACATTGTACAAAATTGTAAATATAGAAAGTGAAGTGTACATATATTCAAATGAAAAATGTAACGGAAAAACCACTGCTGAGCAAAAGGAACAAATGCTCCAAAAGCCGGCTCATTCTACTTTTGTCTTTTGGAAAAGAAGTTTCTCCTGAATATTAATTCCCAGGCTTTCAAAACTTTAACTTCATTTCAAAGTGAAACTAACGTCAATTTGAAAATAAATTTCTCATTAAATTTTTCAAACTCAATTTTAAAAAACTTTTAAAATCTACGCATTTTTGCTAGTTGTTTGCTAAACTTTTGTTAATCACATTTTCTGAGTTTTGTGAGAGAGAATACCACCCCCCAAAGTTTTTTATTGAATCTTTTTGAAAAATCAACCATGGCTGACACAAATGGTGAGTTAAAATATATAAAACTTGAAAATATATATAAACAAAAACTCTATGAAACTCATGAAAGTTCATCCATTTTCATGAAAAGATTTTATAGTTGTAGTACGAAAACCATTTATTTTATTTAAAATTTTATTTAAGCAGTTGCGCAGTACGACCCCCAAATGCTAAACGATGAAAATCCTCAATTCATCAAGCTGCCTTTTGAACAGGATCATCGCTTCTATCCTAGCATGACCTGTCCTGATGCAACACTGCATACATCTCCCATCCCAAAAAAATTGAGACTTACTACATCCTGGCTAGATTACAAAAATCTACAGAAAGCTGAAGGCATGATTACTGAGGCAATCACCTTTCTAAAACCTGAGCAGAGGGAGTTTCTGGCATCATTGTCACCAGAAGAACGAGCACGTGCTTTCCGTAGGTTCATTAGGATCTATGGCTTTGTGGAGGTGGACATTGTGGAAGGAGTGCTCTACTCACAGGACAAAGGAGCAATCTTGGAAGCGAATGGGAAAATTAAATGGATGACTCAGAAGGTTATTGACCCTCATTTTGTTTTTATAAATTATAAGAGCCCTAATCGTAAGGTCACTAGCACGCAAGATTCTTTACGCGAAATTGAACGTAAATTTAGGGAGAATGTTTCACCAAATTCATACAATCTCTCCGACTTAGTAGTAAGTTTTGAGTCTCCAATACCAGGGCCAAGTAACACCCAAGAGACCCCAAAGAAAAAAAGGTCAATATCTGCAGTTTTGTCTAGTAGTGAGGGGCTAAATCTCATAAGAAGAAGGTTAGACTTTGCAGAGGAAGAAAACAATTCTTCCCAAGAAATTATATTCCTATCCTTTGATTTTAAGTTCCACCAGATAAAGCTAGACCGTACTTATCTTGGTGACATTACTAACCAAAATCGAAACCCAACACCTATAGAATTGCAAATGGGGGATTGGAAATGGAAGCAAGACAGTCAGCTTAACGTTGTTAAAACAATAGGAGTGTCCCATAAACTGCTTGCTGAGGGACTTGGGGTAGTGTATATAGTAAAGCTTGCTAATTTTAACGCGAGCATGTTTGTGGGTTTGACACCCGAGGAAATGCATCTAGCAATTCCTGAATTGATTTTAGCGCTTTGCAACATGCTGGAAAAATTGGCAGTCTTCTATAAAGAAAATGCATATAAAGAAGGTCTAGGTATGCGCCTCAGAGGTGAAATAGAGAAAGCTAATAAGTTAGAGCAGGACGCAGTAATCCTCTATGATAAAAAGATTGCCGACATTGAAGCTAGACGTCAGCTACTTCTTGGGATTACTGACCAGTTCGAAGAAACAATTAGTCAGATTGTTGTTGATATACAACCAACAGTTGCAAAGAAAAAGCGCACATTTTTGGATGCTCTAAAAGGCACTAATGTAGCCACTCAAGAGAACGAGGAAGAATCTGGTAGTGACAAAGAGAATAGCGAGACAGTAGAAAATATCGAAACCCGATTTTGTCCGTTTGATTTAAAACTTCACCAAGTAAAGCCCGACAAAACTCATTTTATTGACATTGGTTCAATGTCTGAAAACCCTTCAGACAAAGCTCTAAATATGAGTGAATTCGGATGGAAAAATGATCCCTACCTAAAAATAACACGATCGTTTGCCATTTCAAATGCTATTTTTGGCGAGGGATATGGATTAGTCCATATAATCAAAAAACTAAATGGTAAAAGCAAAACTGTCAGTTTTACACCCCCGGAACTACAATATGCAATTCCCGAATTCATTCTTTCATTATGCAATTTGCTAGATGACATAGCTTTGTTTAATAAGGAAAAAGCTTATAGAGAAGCTCTAGTTGTTCGACTTTCAGGCGACATTGACGGTGCGAACCGTAAAGAAAAAGAGGCAGATGCACTTTTGAAACGAAAACGCATTGACATTTTAGCTAGGCGCCGCGCAATTGGTGAATTTAAAAGAAACATGTGAATTATCCGTTTTCAAAACAAGTGCTTGTAAATTTTTAAAATTGCGTGAAAAAGCAACGAAAAATGAGTGCCTTTTTGCACTCATTTTTCTCAAGATTATGACTGGTTGCTTTTTCCCACAATTCTAAAAATTTGCAACCAATTTTTTGCAAAATAATTTTGCACACTTTACTTAGATTATAAAATCATTTTAAATATTTTGCAAAATTCGTTTTTTTTCTGTTTTCTTTATCAGTTAATGAAAATTGTTTCGATAAGTTTCTTCAGAAATTACTTTTTGAAAATTTTCCCTTATGCAGCTTAGCAATGATGTCATTACAATAGGTTTCTTTTTAGAGAATAAAACCATCAATGTTTGATTTTGGATAAATCATATTTTTCAGAGTATTTCCTATTTTCATATTTCTTCTGATTATTATAAGATTATATATTTCGACGGACTAAAATTATTTTTATATCCAAACCATGATATTTTTACAATGCTTGTTTCTATGTACCGTATGGATTAGTTTCTGCAAATGTGCCCATTTGTTAACCTAAATTTTTTATAGATTATTGTAAATTTATTTTAACAGCAAAGTTGAGTATGTATATTATTAATGTAGTTTTTAAAACAATAATTTATAAGATACAGCAAATTTTTGAATACTAGTATTATGGCAATTGGAGTTCTTTTAGCTTTCTTAAATCAAGGTAAAATCAAAAATTTCAACTTAAAATACGAATTTAGAATTGTAGTCATGAGTAGTATTATTCAACATTTTGATTTTAGTACATAGTGGTTTCCTCACTAATTTTTGCCTTTATTATCTAAGAAAAAATATTTAGGAATTTATCATTACGTTTTTTTGTTTTAAAGATGTTTGCGTAGCATCTGTGCAAAACACAATTATTTTTTAAAATGTATTTTAAAATTACTTCACATGCAATTTAATATAGAGTTTGAGTCTATATCCCAATGTTTTAATCTGTAATCGATCATCTTTTAATCACTTTTTTCAAGAAAATATATGCGAGTCTCAATGATTTACGCTTTGTATGGAAGTGTTTTTATTAGTATTTTAAAATCAGTTATCCCTAAAAGGTTTCAGACCAAGCCAAAATTTATGAAAAATAATTACTTAAATATGCACCTGTATTAGTTTCATGTGACTTAATTTTGAAATCGAAATTTGTATTTAGTGTGTTGTAGCAACTAAAAGATTGTTTAATATCTTGCAATTATTTGGGATACATTTAAAGTGTACTAGTTTATTATTATAATCTACTACAAATATGTTAAAGTTAAAATGAAGAAGAATTTGGTATTTTTATGGCGAAATATTATAGAGTTAGTTTAAAAGTTAAATTTAAAAGTAATGTACACAGACATTAAGAAATATTACAAGAAACACATTTTACATTAATAAGAGATAACAAAATACCTGCGATAATAAGTATATTTTGAATTATTTTGTTATGGTATGTACAAAACAATACTCCTTTATATCCTTTTTGTACAAAATACACTTTCTTATTCTAAAATTCTTAAAAGTTGATTGTCGTAGTTAAGAGAAAATGTTAATAACGTAAATATACCTAAGGTACATATAACAGTAATATATAACCCTCTTCATTTCAAAACATCGGATAATTGGCAAATAATTTGAATATATCAGATTGAAAGAAACTAAAATGTCATAAAAATATTTGATCAATAAATAAATTATTAAAAATGAATTATTCCTTTTCTTCATCTCTTTTCTTTTGATCCATTGCAACACAAACGCCATATGCGAGGCGGATCATGTCACCTAAACAAAACACACACACATGATAGTGAATATTTCTTAAATTTTACGACAATTTTAAAGCCTAATGTTTATTCAAACTTACTAGTAGAGTGATGATGTCGTAAGTGAATTCGAAGCTCTCTGTGGCCACCACAGATCACATCACACATGATGCATTGTATGCTATCTAAGCTATTGCGATCCCAAGAAAATGGCATATCTGCATCTAAATGCAAAGGAACGTCATGAATGAGTAAGGAAATACCGCAAACATCTTTACTAGCAAAAACATAAACTGACCTTGAGCCTCCTCTTCTTCTCCCAACTCGTTTTCTCTTTCTGCATTAGTCTCTTCAACTACGTTAAAGGGGTTTTCTACTACTGCATCATCTTCAAATTCATCATCATCATGTGGGGCTGTTGGATGTGGAGGAAGACCACACACAACACATTGCTCTCCGTCTTGGTAAGCTTTTATTTCAAAGACGCTGTTTTTCCCTCCATGTAGCTTTTTAATGAAGCATTCTTTGACGTGCTTATCCAAATCCTCATAGTACTTGATGCAAAATTCACAGAGATGACCGCCTAAAATAAAATTATAAATGCGATAAGAAATTTTTAATAAACTATTTCCCCCATTGTTCACAAATATATGAATCTACGACAAAGGATAACAACATCAACTCAAACTAGCCAGCTAATCATATACACTTTAAACTAATGGACCAAGTAAAAGTTTCAAGATCCATTTATTATTTTACAACCTGTGTTTGCTCTAATTTGATGAATAAGCTGTGATCATGTTTCATATTTATGACTAGTATATCATTACAATCGTTCCCCTATAATATATTTTCCTTATACATTTTGCATTGTCTGTCTAGCTTAAGTGTGAGTGTAAACTGCTAAAGCGATTTTTCATCTTATTTCGCATTTTGAGATTTTGAGTTAAAAAGATTATAATTTCTTTAAATATGTCATACAAATGTATATCTCCCTAAACAAATATTCTTCAAATCTCTTATTACTCTTTTTTGTATAAAACTCTTGTCAACTGAACCTTCCAATATTAAATGTCTGAGCTTCACCATATACGAAAGATGAAGTAGAAACAAATAGCTTTTAAAATATTTGGTTTTGTTTGATGATAAATATGAGTTCCATTTGACGCAATTCAAACTATATCAAAATATAAATAGAGGATCTCCCTATCACAATATCATGGAAAATATGCATGAAATGAAATAAATCGTGCTATACTTGTAAACAAAATATAAAATTTTACCATTTGTGGCTCCAGAAAAATTTGCAGCTGCCATCTCAGAATTTAGTAACAAAGAAACGTCCCCTGTATTTTTTACGAATGAAATCGTATGATTCACTTTATCACTTTTGCACTGCAGTAAGCTAACTTCAGATTATACTTTTAATTTTGTCAGTTCTTCTGCAGACTAATAATAACTCCCGTCTCAGTCTCAATACAGCCAACAAGCTCAAATATCACTTTTGTCTTTTACATTTCGTTGGACAAATTACTTCGATGATATACACCAATGTTCAATTACTTTGTTGTTTCATATTTTCCATATATCATTTTTCAGTATTTTGTATAATTTACTAATGTTCGAACCTACAAACAAGATCTACTTTTTATAAATTTTAACTCAATAGGGAATTTCCCACAATTTTATATTTTATAATATCTAAACTAAACGAGCTAACTATTAAACAAACAGTGATTTTTTAAAGATTATTAAAAAGTTTTAAACACTTCTCAGGAGTCAAAATTAAATATCACAAATTCGAAGATACTAAATAGAAATTCAGTGTTTATCGGATTTTTCGGATTTGCGGAGAAAATTTTGAAGGGGCAAATCTAAACACTCTAGAGGAACTTCAAACGAAAACTGAAGCTAAATATGCAGCTTGTGCCTTTATACATACTTCTGCACCTTGTGTGTCTTCCTTTTTCGAATACTTGCCGTGAAAATGTTTCTTGTCCTGAATGCATTCAGGATAGCAGATGTGCACATTATGTTTTTATAGATGGAAGTGCACTTTGCTCTTCAAAAACAAAAAAGTTGAAGGGAGTTGTTCTTAAAACCGTTAAAGTTAGTAAATGTGGGATTGCCCATATACTAGAGACTACGCAAAAGAAAAAACAAGAAGGTAAGTATGTATGTCAAGGTGCCCTGTTTTTCATGAATATAATAAAAGCCTTTGTTTTAACACTGTAAATTTTGTGAAAAGGTCTTTGGGGATTGTTTTCTTGTGAGAAAATAAAGTGGTCTTGTTTTAATGAATGTTTTCAGAGCAATCTTTAGCTTACTCCACCACCACTCATCCAGACTCAGTGCAACAAACAACAGCACTTACTGCTGCTACAAAGGTTGTTACAGAAGCTGATAACGCCCAGGGTAAACAGTAAACATTTTGTTTTGGAAAACAGTTTATGAATGGTTCATTTATCATTCTAAATAATATTTTTAGTCCTCTGAAATATAGAGGTACTTTTCTACTCATTTTCGAATGAACCATTGTTTTATTGCGACTTTTCAGAGATTTCTGTTGATTCTTTTACCACCCCCCACCCCACCTTATTCAACGAAACAATATTAAATGGATCATCGAACAATTTTGCAGAGTCTGAAAACGTTCAAGGTACCCTGTTTTTCATGAATATAATGAAAGCCTTTGTTTTTTGATTCTACATAGTGTGAGTAGGTTTTTTCGGGATTGTATTTTCTTGTGAGAAAATAATATGGTCTTGTTAAATGAATTTTTCAGAGCAATCTTCTGCTTCCTCCACCACCATTCATCCAGACTCATTGCAACAAACAACAGCACTTACTGATGCTACAAAGGTTGTTACAGAAGCTGATAACGCTCAAGGTAAACAGTAAACATTTTGTTTTAGAAAACATCTTATGAATGGTTCATTTATCATTCTAAATAATATTTTTAAATCCTCTGAACTATAGAGGTACTTTTCTACTCACTTTCGAATGAACCATTGTTATATTGTGACTTTTCAGAGATTTCTGTTGATTCTTTTACCACCCCGCACCCAACCTTATTCAACGAAACAATATTAAATGGATCGTCAAACAATTTCTCAGAGTCTGAAAACGTTCAAGGTACCATGTTTTTCATGAATATAATGAAAGCCTTTGTTTTATCATTCTACATAGAGTGAGTAGGGTCTTTCGGGATTGTATTTTCTTGTGAGAAAATAGTATGGTCTTGTTTTAATGAATTTTTCAGAGCAGTCTTCTGCTTCCTCCACCACCACTCCTGATTTGGGTTCAGTTATTACCACACCATCTACATCCATTGAATCTGGAAGTGGCTACCCAGAAAGGACAGACAGTGTTTATGGTATATATTTTGGCCTTGAGGATTGTATTCTTATTTTTATTTGTTTTATATGCTATACACGGTGTAAACGTTTGAGGATATTTTGTGTACATTACCAGAAGTGACTACATCAACCACCATCACTTCTTCCAGAAGAACTGAAAATCAACCAACACACAACAAACATGAAACCGATGATGTCTTAGGTATTTCATGCCGTTTTTACTCAGGCATTCATTCAAAGGAAATACTTCATACATAAATGAAAAGGAGAACAGTGGAGAATTCAAAAAGTTTTTACAATGATTAGGTTTTCTTTCGTTGCGTGTATGGTCTTTCTTAAACTTAGTGTTTGACTAAGTAATTTCGAATTTTCTATTTGTATTTTTTAAAAATTTATTTGTCAAAACTTTTGGAAACCTCCACGATATTTATCAAGCAAAGTTTATAGTAGTTTTTGGATGATGTTTTCTGTTTTAAGAATCAACAACCAAATATGATGATTATCCGGTCGGGGCAACCATCATAATTTTGGATGAAGAACCGGCGAAAGATTTTGGGGTACGCAACGAACTGTGTAGGTGCATGTGCAAAATGTAAAGCATTGCATATTACATATTAATAGATACTTATGATTTCTTTGTGTATTATAGAATGGCGAACTACTTGCTACTGTATTCATAAGCATAATTCTGTTTGTTCCAGCCGTGGGATTAATAGTTGTATTAATAAGGAAAAATCACAGAAAAAAATATAATATACTAGATTTGGAAGCTCATTTTGAGTCAATAGAAATGAAAGAGATTACTAATCACGTCGTCGATCTCGAATCAGAAAACAATTACGACATTATTTTGTAATTATGAATGATATAATACAATACAAAATAAAAATAAGCATAAAACCTGAAATAATAAACAAAATACAGATACATATTATTCACATACCTTTCACCTTGTCAGAGGAGTACACTAACCGAAACATGCGATCTGTGTAGCTCGACTTTCACTGGGGCGGAGGGGCAGAATTATTTGAATCAGCACAGATTAATGCTGGGGCGGAAACTACTCTGGAATCACTACTCACAGCGATCTGTTGCTGGCTCCCATTTTCCTTTGAGTAGTTGCTGGATTTTGCTGGAAGGTGATATATCCTGGA
>JAQFYG010000703.1:0-25533 GCA_034694325.1 Entomobrya corticalis | reverse complement strand
GTACTCCATGTAAGAAATCTATAGTAATATCATCATCAGCAATAAGGCACGAACCAGCAGCAGCCCAAGATAACCTATTATCGGAAGCTCATAGCAGAGAACAAGAAGGAACGAAAGAAACCCATTCATCGGCAGTAAGCGCTGAAAAAGTATAGTAATAATAATGAACGTAATAATAGTACAAACTCGCACTTGAATGCATCCATCCCTTCATAATAATATTTTTGGGGTATAAAAGTTGAGGTCATAAGTACTGATCCCAAGAGTACACAAGTTAGCGCTTTTCATGTCAAAAGAAATACCGGTCCCAATACATTCATTCATTCAATCCCAATTTTTTTCTCGCTCGGTTCTCTTTCTGACTTTTATGTTAAAACATTCACATTCAAAGTCCATTGATACATGTTTGGTCGTTCTGGTGTAGGTATAGTCCTTTATGAGACCAGATCAAAGTTGGTACCAATAAATGGCAAATATCTTTTTCAAAAAAAAAGTTAAGAATGCACGCTTCCGAATCCGAATACTTTTTTTGCACTTTGACAACATTGTTACAGATAACACTAAAGCCCCTCATCATCAGTTTATTTATAGAAAATGAAGAAATTGAAAAATATAAAGAGGAAAGTACTCAATCAGCTCGTGATGTATGTGCAGTTTTATTTCTGTAACTGCTCGTTTATCATCACTTTGCTTGAGACTAGATTGTACCAATATCGTGTAATATCACTGATATCGCTTTTTTAGCTCATTCAAATAGATAGTTGTGTATATATTTAACATTGGATCACTTGCCATAAAAATATTTAATGTTGAAAGTCAGGACCCACATTAACCAATTTTAACGGTTTTCTTTCATTTCTGGGAGACTTTTTCACACAGTATATGTTTTATTCATAATCAAAAACACTATTATAATTATCATCATTACAATGCCCTTTTAAATGTATAGTCAGTTAAGTTAAAGCATACATTTTTTGTGTGTTGAAAGAAACGACAAAAAAATAGTTTCATTTGCACATTTTTTAAACGACGGCACACGCTATTCTTATGATTCATTCAACCAAAATGATGATAAAATCCTCCGTGATATTGTTGACTGCTCAATTGAAACGACCAATGTTACCGTTTTCATCCGATTTAACAATAATAGAGAAGAGTGGCTGGAATTTGAAGTGGAAAATTTGGGTTTATAAATATAAACGTCACATGGAAATCAAAAGTTCTGGTTGATGCTCATCGCTTTTATGATTCCATTATACAATTTAATTTGTCATTCAATAGTATTTAGTTTTTCAACAATAAAAGATGACAGAATTATTATAACCAAGTGTTCAAATTGACATTTTTAACGAATAAAAACCTTATAAGAGCACATTCGTTTATTCGATTTGACCATACGGTCAAAAATTAAATGTAACTAAAAATAATATGACCTAGGTATATTTCTACAATGTCAGGTAGGATTGGGGTAACCAAATCTACAAACATGTTCAATGTTATCATTATAAACATAAAAATCGACATTTAAATTTTCTCAAGAAAGTTAACCAATTTTTTTGTGCTATATTAGTCATTTGTTAGACAACAAAGTCTAAAAAAGCTTGTAAAGCAACACTAGATGAACATGCTTTACACATGATTGATAAGGATTTTGACCATGGAAAGAATGTGATGATCCCTATGACTGTACATAACATAAATGAAGTATTTATATAGCTTGCTAAATGGCAGTTAAACGAATTAGCATTTACACTCAAAGATTTGATTTGATGGATGACCAGAATATTTGAAAACCACATTGTGGAGGGGTCCACACATGAATGTATGCATGAGTGGTTATTTTATCATTTCCCATTGAGCGTTGCTTCCCCGTTTTACATTTTATTCTTCCCGTGTGTAAAGTGAAAAGCGGAATTTGTACTACATTTAGTTATATAAAACTCTAACACCAACACACAACAAGCTGACTGATGATGAGCAAAAAATGAGTGGAACAACAAAGAAAAAATAAAAAGGCATATCGGAGTCGAGGTGAATTGGAAATAAAGAAGGAGGATGGGTTGAATGGTATCTCTACAAAGCAGAAAAAAATGACGATTGACTTGATTCACAATGTGTAATAGGGTTGAGCATGATGCATTCGAATGATGAAACACAAGAGAACAGATGGACGGTACATTCATATGCAAAAATGGCAAGCAGCACAGAGGTATTACGGGATCATAACAGCTTTGGGTCATACATTGTTCCTTTTTTCTGTCAGAGTGTCGTTCCCTTCGTCATTCGATTCACTGTCTGTTTCATTCTGCTACTCTGCTGATGCTGATGATGACGCTCATCATGATATACTGGGCACACAACAAGGATTTGAAAGAAGAAATCCCAATACACATTCAAAAAAGCCACATGGTAATAATGTGAAACAAGAAATAGAAAACTAGTTTGTCTCTATAATAATAACAATATTATACGTAACTTTTTAGGACGACCAATTTTACCATCAAATAGTTGGCAATGGTTGTACTGATGGCAAGAAAGCAATGTGATGTGATTCTATAGCTGAAATCATACCACCAGAATTTTTTAAAGTCTTGTCATATAGCTTCCATTATGATAAAAAAGCTTGCATGCACAAAATATTAGTATGATATTGAACAAAAAACTTTCCCCATCACCACTAGACATGCCCTCTCTTCCTCCGGTATGCACACAGGGAGAGAGATATATTATCATCACTGAAGAAAAAAATCGACTAACAGCCACTCCACTACTTTTTGTTCATAATAATATTATTACATGAAAGAATGTCTTTAACATGGCCAATGTTTTGGCCAGCAGCAAAGGAGAGAGAAAGAGATAAATGGATACTTGTCCGTAATATAGTTAATGCTCCTATATATTGTTTTCATATCGTCTTAGTATCTGCCTGCATTACACTACACATTTTTGCTGGAAAAGGGAGCATGTTTTGTCTTTATAAACTATAGGGATGGTCGAGTAGCATCTTGAAAGATACTTTGAAGTTGGAAGAAATTACCCAATATTCATAGACCCACCGTGAAATGTGTATGTCATTTCCTAGTTTTTGCTTTTTTATCTCTCTCTCTCTCTCTGACTTTGTCCCGCTTTGTCTCTATTATATTATAAAATATTAAATCATATCATTTTAAGTACGCCACAAGTTTTTTAGTGGAGTAGTGTGCTGTTGTAGCAAAGTGAGCAGAGCTGTAATAGTGATGTGGTGAAGTTTAACATAATAGTGAAGAGAAAAGGACCTCGTAAAATTTTTTGGGGTCGTCGGCTTGGGAAACCTCTTTTGTTCCAAGAATTTGACACACTCGATCAGAATAATAGTAGACTCCGCCTCAGAATACGACGGGGTGGAGAAAAGTCATCGTAGCAACTTTTATATCACACACAACCACCACCATGCCACCGTTCTTTTATATCTATCTGCTGTGCACATAAACCATGCTTCATTCCATAATATTTTTATATGATACAATATGAACCTGAGTTGAAGTGAGAGAAGGAGAGAGAGAGAGAAATAGAGGTTGAAACACAATTTGTCTCTTTTTTCTCTCTCATCTCATCTCATTATTACTGGTAAAATATATATTACTTGCATATGCGACGGCTCCCTCATTTCTTTTCATCTCTCCAGCTTGACTTAATAGTTGGTGCTTAAATTTCAAACAACTGTTATAAGCGCCCTGTATGTGTTTTTGTGCACTTCAACTACGAAAAGACTGAAAGAAAGGATAGATGGGACTGAAGCAGTAGTATAATACGCGTATTATTTGGCAGTGATGTACACAGAAAGAGCATATTTTATGTATGCCGTTATAGAGTATGGAGTACACAACAAAATCAAAGCTCGCTTAGCCTCTTAGATATTACCATAAGCCATAAAAAGGCAGGTATTGCCAACCCCATCATCATCCTCAGCATCATTATGACAAGAAAAGGAAAAAATGAGGCTATTTTGTGCATTCGGAATGATAATAATAATAATAATAGCAGTAGTAGATACAGAAGTATATTCGTTCATTGGATGCATAAATGTAGAAAACCCTAAACCGATTTACCCACCTAGAAGTCACTAACTCCAAAAGTTGAGCTGTACACGCATTCATTGATACACCGTGACAGAATACCTCTGTATTTATGTCATGTAATAATATCGTTATTATGATGATGACGATGAAGATGATGCATCCATTTTATACTTTTGATAGTTTTTTGTTTGGAATAGAATTAACCATATTATTCTCCATTCTCAACACAAGTCACAATTTCAATATAATAAATTACCGTTCTTGCATTCACGTCATTTTTGGGAGATACATTTGAACAAGGTAAAATATCTAAGTATAGTAAAGTGCACTATTTTTCTGATAAAACTCTGTCCTTATAACAGCCATGCATGGTGAAACTAAAACTAATGACGATGGGAGAATGTTGGATGAAAAAATACTTTTAAAACGAAATAATGTCAATAATAATAAAGTGAATCACAGTGAGGATAAAGTAGGAGGTTTCTTTTTATTTCACATGGACATACCTATAAACTTTTATGCCACATTTTTTGTCTGCTTCTCTGGTTACAATAAAAGCAAGATTATTCTTAATGACAGATAAATCATAATGGTTCTTAAAATCCAAAATCATCGTCATTGGATTTGAATACAAGCTCTATTAAGCATAAAATGCTCGTAATAGTTATATACGGAAAGCATAAAGCGTATTTACATTTCGTAATCGAGATGAAAGGGACATGTAACGTGAAAACACACACAAGCTCTACTCTTTTCTTCTTCATAATAGATGGTAATGATACTTTCTATGAGTGTTAATACAGTTGTCAGACTTTTAATTTGTCACCGTCTGAGAGTGAAATAAAGACCATATTTATTAATGTGTTTCCGCTTCAAGGTAATCTTGAATAATTACATTGTATATACTTTAAGAGTGAACTATTAATCACATAATTATAAATATTCATGTCTGCTAATTGAATCAGACATCATTGTGGAGCTGTATATCTCACTGGCGCGGCGACGATATATGGTAATGTGTCAGAATGGAGTTTGTATAATAAGTCATCATGATTATGCTCATCATATTATTTCTTGGTACAAAATCCTATACAAACTGATAATAAAAAGAAAACTAGAAAGTTGTATACAGAGACACTATTTAGTTTGCAAAGACTGCTTACACATTACAAAATCAGAAAAGGCACAAGGACGCAAGATATTTTTTACGCACATCAAAAGACAAGAAAAACAACAAACAATTACGTTGCAAAAAGACATAAATTTTACACGAACAATAAATAAAATCTTAGAACAAGCTCAAACGCCATAATACATACCAAATAACTATTATTAAGACATACGCGTGGAATACAAATGCATTGCAAATTTGAACATGCACACTACTATTACAATATCGCGTTGTTCTGTGCCTGCTTCTTCAATCCATGAAAAAATGAAGCGGCGACGATATGTTTGTCCTATAATATGCAATGCATAAAAATGAACACAGAAAACTCGCTCGTATTTTCCTTTCCTCGTCTCGCACAAAACCTAATCCCGTGGATCACAGGTGTTGTGGAAAAGTGAGCAAGGTGAATCTCTCCCATCGATTTACTCTTTTAAAGCAGAGTAACAATTGGGCTTAAAAAGTTTTTTTTCTCTTAACACATCCTTTCTGACAGAAACATTTATCGAAACGAAGAAAATAGGATGTATCATTGGACTAGTGTCTTCGTGTCTGTATGTGTGACAAACAATCTTGCATATAACGCTGCCTGCATAGTATAGTAATAGGATCAGCAGTTGACTGATTGACTTATTCTTTCCTTATAAAATCATTTTGTATTCGCATTTGTTCCCCTTTTCCTTTCATCTGTTCAGAGAAAAAGGGACAGTTGCAACTGATATAGAAAAGCATGATATAATTATATTTTTATCCTCATCTCCATGAAATAATTTTTGGGGATCCACATACAACCTAAAACTGTTCAACAACATGCACAGGACCCAGATACATACCTACCTAGTTTACTCGTAGATTTCGTGGTAGGATGTCATTTAAAAAGTGGATGATTCTTTTTATTGTCTGTGCTTTTCTGATTCTTTAAAAGAAATGAGATAATAGGAGGTTCGAAGGAACTTTGTATTGTCCAAGCAAAATGGAGGCATGTACAAAGTACAAATTAAATAACACAGACTTTCTTTATGTCAGAGAGAGAGAGAGAAAAAAAAGACTTTTTATTTTCAGTTATCTGACGTGAAAAATAAAGTAAAAAATTGATAAATAAAACACTAAATACAGGAAATGTTGAGTTTCTTGAAGGGAAGGGAGGAGGAAGAGAGTCGCTGTTGTTGTTGTTGTGCTCTTGTTTTCGTGTATTCTACATAATAAGAAGAGTGTGTTTTTAAATGCAGGAGAAAAAGCGGAAATATGAAGAGGCAAGAGAAAAAGGGAACAAAGACTAAGAGAGAGAAAGGGGAGAGAAAGAGTATTTTATACATTTAATACTTGCATTATCTTATGCTCTTACTTTTACTTACTTAAATAGTTACTTCTGTATATTCTGTAGTAATAATAATATAAAAGTGAAAAACATGAATAAGTTTCATCAGCATCAAGTCATTTCACATGCTATTTGTGTCTATGGCTCGTGAAACCTGAATCCAAAAACCGTCTTATCTCTCAAGTAATTTCAACTTTTCGCATAAATTTCATCACAACTTCCACAAGCCTCACTCACAGTGTGGCTCACACCCAATTAAGTCACTCTTGTTTTGTGGCTTCTCGCTACATATAAGCCTCTTGTCCCACAGGAATGCTCTCTGCTCGCGCTTCCTCTCTTCTTTCTCTGAAAGCTCCACCACCAGCACGATGACGACGGGGAAACGGAAGAGCGGCTCATATTATGAATAAGTGGCAGCAACAACGGCATACACATAGCAATAGAAGGGTAGGACATGAGCAAAAGAGACATACTACTACGCGTTATCATCGTCATCGTCATCACCATCAAACAAGCGACTGATGGAACATGCACCCTTTAAACTTATAAAACGTGTGTGTGGCTTCCCGAGCCTTTCCTCTTCCGCCTCTGTTGATGGCGATGATGAAGCGGGTTTGTCATGTGTATAAGAAATGGAAAACACGTTGTTACTGAGTAGTTTTACTTGTGTTAGTAGTTCTCCTGCTGCATACACCATGCATGTCTGTGTGTATTGTGGAATTACATAAGTAGAACGGATTAAAGAGGAAAACCAACGCGCCAAATAGGAGATGATCATTTCATCTTTTCTGATAAAAAATATATGAAAAAAGTTTACGCTCTTTCTTCGGCCAGTCAGTGTGCTTGGTTGTATACTTTTGGATGATGTTATTTTTGTTGGTGTAAGTAAACCATTCCATCTCACTAAACTTGCTTAATATGACAAGTTGCTCTCTCATGCATCCCTCATCTCATGCTTGTTATTTATAACAAAGTATATAAGTTAGAGAAAGAGAACGAGTGTTGCTGCATTTGATATGACTTTTATCTCCTTCTTAAAACTAAATATTATGATTATACTTGATGCACAAACCACTTTCAAACTGTGGGAACCATACTACACTTTTATGCATATAGTTAAATACCTAAATATTATGTACATGGTACTCTTTTTCAAGTACGCAATTTCTTCACAAAATATGAGATGACTTTCCACTGCTGGTGTGTGCAGTTTGCTGTTGTTGAAGAGAAATGATTTTGCGATAACAACTAGCAATATTAAAATGTAAATAGCTTATCTTCCCTTTGATTACGTTATATTAAACTGCGGTGCACACGCTTTGCTTCCAATTTACACAATTACAGTATAAATATGAGGAAGCAAAAACAAACAAGGTTCATTTTCATCCTCACCCGGGTAGCTTTATGATTATTTTACGCCTTTTGATTAAAAGTAAAAGATTGAAAATGAAAATGTACCAATTAAGGAACATAATTAAAAGGATGCAAGCAAGCAACTCATGCATGATATTTCTATTGGTAAACAACAGCATAAAAGCTATATTATTTTAATGGGCATTGTTTTAAGATCACTAGATGCTATTGTTACCTTCACTTGTGACTCGGTCATCCCAAGGGCTATTGCTAATTTGGCTCTTTCGGGACCTGCTAAATATTTGGTTTGTTCGAAGGTCTTTTCCAATGCGAAAATTTGGTGACCGCTGAAGGTGGGACGGGTGTGCTTCTTTTTTCCATCTTTGTCTGCATTCGAACCTCCACCTCCAACACCTGAAAATTAGTAATAAATAAATAAGTTATAGTTTCGTGTGTGGTAACGAGGCATCCGTTTGAGCAGAAAATCTCAAACTGTTTACAAGCCTGATTATTGTGATATGATCTCCTCGACTGTGCGCGTTTCGTGTGTAAAATTCGAAAATAATTTCGCCCCCTTCACTTGGCAAGTGGTCAGACACGTGCACCAAGTGATTTGTAACAAGAAAAGACACGCTCGTCGTGCAATTAATCATGTCGTGCAGTGAGAAAGGGAGTGGAGGAGTGTCATGACATGACAATGTAATGCAACATTTAGTTTGTAAGCAGTCAATCGAAATATAATAGTAGCTGGGTTCCCACACTTCCGATTTTTAACCAAATCGACCAAAGGAACAAATGATAACACGTTTCTCGTGTCTGATAAAAATGCTTTATATTGATGGATGGACATAATCCCTGGTAAACACTTGTCTCCACTCAAATATTGAACACCAAATCAAATCCAGCACATCCATGCCTTTTGATAAATGAAACTGACCGCATTTATGATTAAGACTTATCATGGCGGTTACAAAGTTGTAATTTTTATTTAAAAATATCAAGTCTAAGAAATGTTAAACATATACGATATTAGATACAATGTTTGTATTTTGTACAGGCAAAGGTGGGCAGATAATTTCATGTTATCAATTAGTGCTATGCGTTTTCTGCCATTTACGTTTGAATTCAAGCGTTCATTATTATATGACTTATAGAGACACTATCGATCAAATTAGAAATAAGTTTCAATTCATGACAATTAGTTCAGTTCAAAACATTGTACCACTGGTTTCCTCATTTTCTCTTCATAGATAGTTAAAATTAGATTCGAAACACTATAGGTATATACATTGATTACATTACAGCCTGCTTAAATTGAATGAGCAAACAATTATAATACTCTAATATAATATGAATTGGATTATTATCTCCCGTCCCAATAATCGACGAATCCTTGTGTAAATACCAGGAGGCGAGACTCACGTCATATCATCGTATAATATGCAATTTAGGTTGGCAGACATACAAAGGGAATAGTGATGTGATCGATGCGCTACTAATAATGCGAGGCATAAAATATAATTATGAAATGGATGAAAAAAGGAGAGAAAGAGGAACAAAGCTTCATTTAATTAGGAGACATATGATGTGTTTGTTAACAAAGTCAGCAGAGAGCCGCTCTTTACAACTAAAGCCAACACCACTACCGCACTTATTCTTCTCCCCTCTCTCGATACATTTGTTTGCCATTGTCGAATAGATTGGAATGAGGCAAGTTGACTCCCTCCTTGTGTGTAAAGAACAAAAGTAAGGAGAAAACTAATAGTGGTATTATTATTTATTATGTAGAAACAACACAACAAAACAAGAGTCTATTCCCTACACCATCATCATCAACAACAACAGTAACAAGAGCAACGGCAGCGAAAATATTATTATATATATTTATTTTGTACAGGAAATCTATTTATATAAACTTCTGTCATTTTACTTACTAAGCTTTTGACTGTTACCATCACTATCAACTATACTGCAATACTTTTAATATCTATTAGTATCATTGCCATTGACGTCGAGGAAACTGACAATGGAACCATGACTAGCTGGGCAAGGTTTATTCTTGTACGTCCGAGAAAATTGTTCTCTCAACTATACTCTCTTCTTCCATGTTACGTGTGTAATATGCAATACAGAGATATGAACAGATGTTGTGTTGCTTAATTCTCATCGTCGTCGACGTCCTGACTTGTGTGCATAGTGCATTGTGCTGTGATTCCTAATAATGGTATCATTAGCAAAAGCAATCTTTCCACTGCAAAATTCTTGATTATAGCAAGACAACTACTGCCACATTATTATTAGCAAAGAAACACAAACTCGTATATTTGTAGAATGTACAAGGTGGATGCCCGAATATCTCAGAAAGAGAACAAGAGTGAAAGATGCTTATAGTGGGGCATTGTGCTACTGGCGACTGTTAGGTACCTATACTTGTTGTTGATGTAACTTACACTTTATTAGCGGAACCAAATTATTGATATAGCCTAGATATTTTTTACTTTCACTTGTTCTCTTGCATTTTGGCTAACGCTGTGCGTAGGCAGAGGATGTTGATAGAAGAAGTAATTTTCACTATACCATATTTCCATGGTAAACGTTTTTCAACCACCACTTTTGTTAATATTTTATAGGAGTAAATTAAGAGCCCGTCGCTGTACAATGAATACTACAGCTTGAATAACTCATTTGCGTATAGATACGAAAGAATGAAGCAATGAAATGAAGGCAAGAGAGAGAGAAAAAAAAGTGAAGCAGCATGTTTCATAATATTCATCTTGTACTTGACACCGATTCTCTAGCCTCTTATAACCTAATACATGAAAGTATAAAAATATTATAACATTTCGGGAAAAAATGAAACCTCTTTCAAGAGATATAATAATATCGTCAGTCATCACCACCACCGCACCGCTATCACCATCACCACCGCTACACTCTTTCCTTCCGCGTAATATTATGGAAAGTTTTTTATTATAATATTTTCTCTCCTACTCTTTTCTCAGCCGCACAACAACACTTACACATTGTGAAGTGTGTAAAAAGTAAAATAGACATTTTATGTTGAGTAGTAGTGTAGTAAAAGTGGTCGTGGTGTGGCAGTGCGTGGTCTTAGTAGTTGTTGTTCAACAGCAAAGAAATATAACTATGCTCCGTCTCATGGCCAATATTATGCCCAAATTACCATATTTTGTTCATTATATTTCTTTCAAAATTAAAAACTTCCTAAAAATTGGCGCCTTCTTGTTCCTTTCATTTCACGATATGAGCTAGTTATATTGTCGAAAGCATGAGAGAGCTCTTAAAATGAAAAGAGTCCCATTATTATTATTATATAGTGCACGAGTATAGTACTTTTATTAAAAGCTTTCGAGAAAAATATGAGGAAACATATATTGCCCTCTTTTTTTCCTTATGGTTGTCTGGTAATAACTTTGAGTACAGGTTTCATAGTAAACCGCACACAGACGTAGAAAAGTAGAAAAAGAAAGGGGAAGTTTTTTCCTGGAATGTGATACTCTTGTTGTTTTAGCAAGGTTATTAGAACCATCATGTGATACCGTGTTTGTTGTGTCGTTCAAACGGAAAAGGACTACAAGTGAGAGTATAATACGAAAACACTTGGGAACAAGAGGTGGAAAATACATGAAATCGTTGAACGGAGTTGACTTTTATTTTTTGTCAGGCTAGAAAAATGAAATAAGGAGATAAAGGGACGTGCAGACAGATGCACACTCTTAGGCATTAAGGAGCAAGTGAAAGAGAATTGGATAAGTGAGCTTATTATTATCAGACAAAAAGATACTTTTTCAGTTTATTTATTTTTTGCTGTTTTGGTGCTGTTGTACCGGTTTGTTAATGTGTCAACAAGATATGCAAACGATTAAGAATATACAATGTATGATTCTTAAATTGTCAATTATAAAAGCAATTTTCTTTATAACATATAACGTATGTTGAAACTTTTTTGATACATTTTAAGTTTGCTTATTATATAAAAAATGACTCCTTATATGTATGATAACATATCGGCTATTTTCCTTTTTTAACGATTAATGAAGGCTATGTTTCAGTGAATACACGCATGTAGTATCAAATCCGATAGGTCTTTAATCACAAGAGAGTAAATTTTGAAAGGAACGAAGAAAATGATTCATCCTAAATCTGAGCTCTCCACACATTAGTATATGCAGTTATAAGAAGCTACTGTATACACACAGTAAATATTTAAGTTACTACAACATTCCACTTCCCATTACTAATATAATTCATCCGGGATTATATGATATGATGTGCTACATACGAAGGGATAAGTGATAAAAGAGGCACAATAATATTATAAAGACCACTCATAAACACGACATTCCTATGACGACGAGAAAGCACATAACAAGCGTAGAGGGTGGGATACAACATAATCATAAACCTCCGCATCATATTATTATACGTAGAAATAGAAATATGTGTAATAGATTATAGTTGTTTGCTACTGGATTTTAGAAGGATGCGGCTGGACAAGAATGCCAAGCAACAAAAGTAAGAGGAAAGAGCGAAAGGAAAGCAATGATGTTATGAGCATCTGTATTATTTCATTTTCTTCGAAGCCAGCCACTGGAGACTATCTCTTTCTCTCCCTCTAACTGAATGGCTACATAGTAGTAACCTGCTTTCAGTCTAATAAATTTACACTTGGCCTCGTGTCTATCTGTTGAAAGGTTAAATTGATATTTGTGAAGGAATGAAACCTGTGTGTCTGAAACTATGTGCACAACATACCAGCTCTAGAGTAAAGTGGCGGTGGTATTATTATCATTATTATTGCTACCACTATTATTACATTTCCACTCGTAGAGAAATGGTGGTAGGTAGAAACTGGACAACGAAGAGGTATATAAGCGTTACTGTTTCACTTGAAACTGGGATAAACGAGATGATTAAAGAAATAGCGGATAGGGCCAGATGATGATATTTGATTGCACATGAGGGAGGGATACGTATTCAATACTGTACTCTGTGAGTTGATTATGATAGGTTGAACCGTATCAATTTGATTCAGCTCTGGTTGAGTGCGCTCTTCCTTTTATATCTATTATTTCTCTTTTTCTTTCTCCATTGCTCCCTTTTAGTTTCTCGTCATGCTCTTTCCTCGGATATTATACCACATATTGAGCGAAAGGAAGGAAGAAAGGGCAATAGTGATGTGATGATGGTAGTGGTAGAAATAAGAGTTCCCAATCCTATTACTTGAGTTGCTACGTTTGCAATAAACATTTTTATAATAATACATTATTGCTCTTATGGCTACTGTGACTTTTTTGCTTTCTTCTAACTGTGTGCACTACGAACCACCCTAACTACCATCATGAGCACAAGTCATGTCTTTGTTTTGTTTTGGGTAGTGTTGTGTTTATATGAAATTAAGTGTCCATCCACAATGATTCAATTATTGGAGTAAGCTTTTCATGACTTTTTTCCCTTTTGATGCAGTTTGTTCTATTAAATTATTGGATTGAATGAACACATTTAGTGTTTTACTGATCATCTAAAGAGATATCTATTTATTTTGGAAGCACATAACTTTTTTTTCCTTTCATTTTATGACCTCTAAAATAGCATTGAAAGAATGAAACTTCATGCGTTACTGGAATACATGTGATATGGGATTGGTATTTTAATAAATATGCAGTATTGAACATGCTTCAATAACCGTAAAATGGGAAACTAAAAAGTGACTTGACATGTATGTTTTACCTGAGTGATTGACGCGCTCTCTCCACAGGTTAGGGTTAGTGACAAGACTTTGAAGTCCAGGCCAATAAATTGGTCTGGCTAGCTCCAATTGCTTTCCAATGGCACCCATCCAAGCCGAAGGCGCCATGGACATTCCCATTCCTGGAGGAAGTCGGGCTAACCCTGCTGCAGCCCCAGCAGCAGCCGCTGAGGCAGCTACCATTGCAGCATTTAGAGTTTGGGACGGCCGACTCAAAATATTATCGATGCCATGAGGTGTTCCACTGGCAGTTGTTGTCGTGGTTGCGGACGTCGTACTTCCATGAATACTCTGAAGTAAGGTTTCGCAAAACAATCCATACATTTATTCATAAGCATGAAAATAAAACTTTTTTCCTCCACTCAGCAGCACGCACAAGCACTAGGAAAGTGGAGTGATGTTGATAGTTAACATTACTATTACTACTTTCTTTACTACCAGCCAAGTTTATTTTTATAACGTAGATATTTATTGTATGACTAATAATATAGATGAATGTACATACATGTGCGAGTTTGTCCCGATATAAGATCGACAAAACGTTATATATTAACACCCAGCTTCAAATTTCATATTATTTTTATTTCCTTCCCACTTTTCACACAAATGCTGACCAATCTTTAAACCTCAGCAAAAAAACGGCATCATTCCTCTTTCCATTCCTGTACTTGCTCTTGGTGCTCCAAAATAATATATTATATTACATAATGCTGTTGTGTGCAAACTATGAATATCAAAAGTGGAGCTTGGGTTTTGACAGGACTCGCAGTAGTATATCACTCACTATTATCTTGGCTCTAGCCTACAATCGAAACAAAGGATGAATACAAAACAGTTTCGCTTACTTCGCTACTTACGTTTGGAGGGATACCATGAAGCGAAGCGTTTTTCAGACATTGGGCAGCTGCCATTGAAGTTGGTGTATAATGTTGTAACATAGCCGACTTCATCTCAGTCATGGAGTGTAAAGCAGCGAGGGGAGGGCTTCCCAGCACAAAAGCAGCCGCAGCCGCAGGACTAGTTGCCGCGTTTCCTCCCCGACTTCCGCTTTCCATATTACCTGAATTATAGCAATAATTGAGCATATGATCTGCAAGCATGGTTTCAGCACCTTTTTTACAAAGTTGGAGAATATAATAACTTATTGATTAAAACTTCCAATAATGAATGAATGATGAACAATATCGTCATATTGCCGCAATTCGACAAGATACTAACAAACTCGAATGTTAGCATGCACAAAATAGGCAAATATTGTAAAATCAAAGATCTGACAAACCTGCTGCCAAGCTATTTAGGTTGAGCAAGGAAAGCATGGAAGATGCAGGGGTTCCAGCTGTCGCAACCGGTGGATTTGAGTGAAATTCCAACATCCCGGCAGTTCCCCCAGAATTTATCTACCAGCAAAAGTTTTTTCCAATCAAACTTACTGTGAAAACTTAAAAGCAATGCAGTTTTTCGATGTAGACACAAACACTTGTACATGAAACTTGAACCTTTTTGTTGAAAATAGGATTATTACTACCATTACGCATAAACTTCGAATATATGAGCAGTAGTGTGGGAGTAACTTCAATCTAATAATAATATTATTCATGTATTATGGATTTCAGCTGTGCACGTGACAAGCATACATTTTCATTAGTAGTCACATCAGCTCTTGTATATTAGGGCATAACAAGCCATTATTTGATGATGCTCCATGTTCCAAACTTCCAAAATATTCTTATTTATCAACATGCCGTACATACTATTAACTATTAACCAAAAATTCTGAGAGGGCATGGGCCTATTATGCCAGAACCATAACCTTTCTTGTATTTTATAATTACTTGGTGTTTAGTTGGTAGAAGATTATTCTTTCGAATTTAAATTTTACAATAAATTTAAGTGCCTGGAAGCCAAACAATTTGCTAGTTACTACGAGCTCAACATGATATCCCTTACTTTTAAATTTTAGCGTCCTCTTTCTTTCCAGTTTCAATTTCCAAATCTAACTAAAAACTGCCATTACTAAAGCGTTTTGTATTTTTTAGATTATTTTCTTGCTAATGTTTCAAAATATGAAACATTTCAAACGTTGTGTCTGTAAATTTCCTTGAGTAAATATTTACTAATTTATAGACCTATTTTAATCCTGGGATCATGCAAACGATATGCTAAATGCTAACGACTCCTCTGTTTTGACATTACAATTTCAGCAGTAAATCATAAACATAATGTTTCGTACCGATGGGGAGCTACTAATGGCGGAGAGGGGGGATGAAGACGGAGTCTCACTAAATGACGGCGGGTTCGAATCGTCCGTCAGGTGGAGATTCGGATTTTCGCGTAGAGTTGCCGTTTTGAAGTCGTCAGGGGGAATTTTACCGGGAAAAATGTGGAAAGAGGTGTTGTACACCTTCTTTCCGGTTTTCAATAAATAAATTGCCCGTGACGATGGGCACACTTGAAATTCACTTATTATTGTTATAAATAATCACCACTTGATTTCACTATCAAACACATAGTCACATGTTTTCAAGCATTTTCAACTAAAAATCAAAATGAATACATGCTAAAATACAATGCTTTCAAGAAATCAAAGTGAAATAAAACAAATGACAAAACTGAAAGTAAGTCTATTTCTGTTGATATTTCCAAAAACAAGCAAACACGTAGTTAGTTTATGTTTAGTTTGCTTTCACTACAACAATCACACTTTCTTCATGTATTCACGTTTTGCAAAACAATACAATCTTAACTAACACTGGGTTACCCACAAATTAAGATTTGTCAAAGTTCATATCCTTTTGGAAGGCAGCCTTCATCACTATACAGTTATTTGTAACCATAAAAAATATTTTGATGCTGATCGCATTATCGCAAATGACTCTATTTGTTGTCCTCCCACAGTCTACACTTCAAATTTCAATGTTATACAGAAACTGTGACCAACCGTCTGTCTATTCACCAGCTTTATGGGGCACTGTGAAACGAGCTCCAAAGTGGGCATTCAACGGTTCCCCAAAGTCGTTTCAAGCTTTAGTTTGTCGAAATGTAGAAAGTAGATCCTTTTTAGTGCACCGTCAAAAATTTTTAACAATTTATTTTTAAACTTTTGAATTTTATTACTTTTAAAATAAACACAACGAGTGGAGATTTTCACTCTATTTTTGATGAAATAAACAAATACTATTTTGAGACAGACTTCATGTCTTCTGCTCTAGGTTTACTGTGCACCGATGAGAATGATGATCTGTTCGGTTGACTCTGTTTTGTGATAATGAGAAGGGTTTTTCTCAGTCTACGATTGAAACACCACTGATGGCTAGTTGAGTGAGAAAGGGTCGTGATATAGGTACTTCTTCGCCTTTTCTCAATTCATACAGCTCAGGCCAGACAGAAGAGAGGCCTCCTATGTATATGTGTGTGTCTCTGTGTGTGCAATGATTCTCTGTGAGAGAGTGAGAAAGAGACGGAAACGGAACACAATACACTGTTCGACTCACTCAGAAGTCACAAGCAATAAGTCTATGCACTAAGCCAATTGTTGTAGGTGTCCATAACTGCTCTTGATTGTGTATGAATTTCATGAGAGTAATAAGATGAGTGTGTGTGTGTGAATGAGAAAAGTGTACTGACTGAAGAGAGAAGGAAGTCATGCCGAGTAAAAGGTAGAGGAGCAAATGGATTCTTGAAAGTTGTTGCCTCTCTATTTAACTTTACTTGCTGCTTTACTCCTTAAGCTACCACTACCACCACCTCCAACCATATACCACCATCATATTATGCTCGTCGTCACTGCTAATACTACCACCAAACAAAGCAAAGCAAGAAGTTTCATCCACATGTCGTAGATAAGTACGTAAGATTCACATGTTGTATTGTAATAGGACACGCTAAAGAGCATCAGATTCACTACTTTATAATGATATTGTGTACCCGCTCTTGTTAGCTCCAGTGAATTTGATTTCGGTTTCGGATATTCTTTGAGGACACATTATTGTAGAGCTGACACTTGAAGCGATCTTTCTCTCTTTTGGTATATTATTATGTATCTGCAGGCATTACATAAAAGAAAAAAAGTAAGTGTTCAATGTGCTGAATAATATAGTGAATAGAATAGAGAGATGACAATGGAAAGGAAACAGTTTAGTTGTATATAATATAAACTATTCTTTTGTATGAAAATTGGACAAATCTGTGTATTGTTGAAGAAAAACGTATTGGAGAGAGGTCCGAGGCGAGAAGCTACTGCGGGGTGATGCTTTTCTTTATATGCATTCAGGTAGACATATACAAATACTTGTGCGACGGAGGTCTTTACAAAACAGTTTCGTATTTTGTCAATAATGAATGAACGTAACCGATTTGAACTTCCTGTATACTCATGATATTTTATCTCCACTGAGAAATGGAATTCCATTCATTCATACAAAGTCATATGCTTAACTGAATTAATACCGAACAAATTTCTACCTTGATTTTAGCACTGTCAATTTTATTTACAATTGTTGGCCTCATTAAATTAATTTATTTTTAAGCAGTCATCGTCATCGAAAATATATTAGAAACTATTTTTGATTAAAATCGTCGGTGAGTGTGATAAGTACATAAGCGACTGGTGATAATTTAAATGTACTTTGGGCTGAGTTCATAATATTCATTACTGCTGTTGGCATGGCATAATGAGAACAACCGTTCCGTTTCTGTTCCATGTTGAGAGAAAATAGGGTTGGATAGATATACTTTCAAGATGTTTTCCTTGAGCCTTATAGCCTCTGAAGATTAAATTAGGGATGTACATGTGTAGAAAAATAAAACCATCATCAACCATTACCTCCTTCATGTCTAAAAAACAAACAGAGAATACACACACATCGACACCAGTAGGAGAGGAGAAGCGTAAAAAGATGATTGTACATCAGCATCATCATCTTCCTCATAATATGCATGCATACCCACATAAATACTACTTGCCATTTATGTACATTATTTTGATATTCCTGTTGTGCTTAAAAGAGAGTGTGTGTGTGAGCGAGTGACTCTCTTGTAACAGGAGCAATGGTTTTGTGGTTGCTAGCAACTTCCCAGTCACTGTGTGATTCGCGTTCTCACTGTGGAAGGCGGCACGAGTGCTCAGGATTGGGTCCACACCGCTGCCGAACCGTCCCGCTCAGACGAAGGTTAACGGTGATGATGGAATCAATTTCCCGACTTGTGTGTGTTGCTTGCTTGGACTTTAGCAGAGCATTGTATATAAAAGTGTGTGTGTGTGTATATTAAGTGTGCTCTTATGCTCACTTCTCTTGTTACTTCACTATCATTATGCAATATCGTGATCATCATCATGCAATATGTACGCTTTTCACACAGATAAAGGCTAACCGAAAACGTCTTACGCTAAACGCTTAAGCAGGCGAGATGAAATCAAATAAACCGTATTTTTCCTATGTGGCTACTAAATTAATACATATTATGTGATCGCACATGGACCACGCATGAATGAAGTATGTGTACCTATTAATCATTCCCATGATACTTATATTATATGCATATACTTTCATACATTTTAAACATTAATAAAGAGTCAATTTAGAATTAATATAAATAGCTGATTATAATAAATAATTAAAATAAGTTTTTTATTAAATTCCTTTTGCTTGCTGTTTAAAGATATGGCTCATGAACTAAAACTACTCATGTAACAATTACTAGTGAGCACAGGATGAACCGGATGGATAAATGAATTGTTATGTAACTAACACAAAACTACATTTGGAGTCATAGCCCGCATCTATCTATGAGCAACAACATACACATTTCCATACGCTATATTTGAGCGAGTGCAACAAAGATCCAAGGCCTCCACGATGTGGTTCTTTCAACCCAAGTCGTTGCGTCCTAGGATGTTCTTTTCTTACTCTCACGTATTTTGCTACGTCAGTCAGATGTCTGATATTTAATTTGCAGATACGTAGGTAATCTGACAATTTATGCAGTGAATGGCAATCAATCTTTCAAGGGTTAGCTATTTATATTTTCATGTTTTGATTTTCGAAAGCAACTTTAAAGCTATATTAATCATCTTACTCTCTGTTTGTTGATGATTTATCTCTCTGATATTTTAATAAAAAGCTTATTTGAATAAAATGTTTAAAAACTCTTAAAATATGACATTTTAAAATATTTTACTCATGTGTCTCTTTTACAATATCATAAAAATTTATTTAAATACAATTAACTGGGAAACGTTATGGTCTAATAGTTTATTGCCACTGCGCTTTTAAAATATTCTTTCCTTGTTACTTACTGAGTAATGCTCAATGGTAAATGTGTGATTCAGATTTCAATAAAATAATAATTGAGCACTGCGTGACCTCTACTGTCAATAATTAAATATTTCATTCAAGAGTCGCCACATTTTTCTCTTTGCCATATCATCATCATTTATTATTACTAAACAATCTGCATCAATATAATCAGAAACCCTATCTCATGCCACAACAGTAGTAGCTATCCTAGTACACTGATAAATATGAGAATAATTTTTACGAATAAATCTATACACGTACACAAACAAGTACATTTCAAACCCTGAAACTAGAAACTAAATGGTTTTTTCTGGCGAGATTAAGATTTCAATTAAATTATTTGGAATATCTAATAATAACCATGTCGATGATATCATGTAAATAAAATGATTCTATTTGGGAAAAACATTGCTTCTAGAGTATGAACAAAACTTTGATCCCTTTCTGGTTGGTAGGAGCTTGATTAAGTTAAAAAGTTCATGCAATTAAATAGATTGATTCTCACATTGTAAAGAGAACACTATAAATATATGTATTTTATGTGGATGGAGCGACGTTCAAACATTTACATCAGCTCTAACTGGAAGGGGAACCATTAGTGTATGAAAAGTCACAGTAGGTTAATTTAATTAGATTAATATTGAAAGGAAAAGTTTATTTATTAGCTTTCTATAACACACTTAAGCTAGCTAACAAAAGTCATAAACCATTACGTGTTTTCACTATTAGCAATGATCAGAATCAGTATCACTTGAAAAGAGAGAGGAAGAGAGATAGATAAAGTGGGCTCAATAAAATTGTATTACTTTCATATGTACATATACAAATCTCTGACTCCTGCTAAATGAAATTTAGAGGACAGAGGAGGGTACAGGGTACAATACCAGTTTAGGCAACTTATAAAGTAAATCGCATATAAAACTGACATTGCAATTGTTTGTTAGTGCCCTGGATATGTACATTATTATGAATTATATTTATGACGATTGCACCTACCAAAAAAGATACAAAATCGAGCCACAGCAAATGCATTGCCTTATTATCTATTTTGCTATTATTATTGTCAATTCTGTAACGAGATAAAAACATAATCATCAACTTCGCTAAGCCTTTATTTCCCTTCAATTCAACGTAACCAAATACAATTTTCACCAGAAAAGCTCAGAGGAAAAAGCTATCTAAATAATAAGGAAGGAAGGGTTACAAGCAAACACTGCTGCTCTATACGAAGGAACGACTGTATTTTTATCATTAATCTTCATTACAGGAACTTTGCAGTGATTTGGTAAAGTGATGATGATCGTCACCACTATCACTTCTCTCTTCTCTGTGTATATAACAACGCAACGCAACACTCCCTGTTTTCATCAGCCACATGGTTAGTAGAGAGGTGTTGAAAATCATGCGGGATTGTTATTAAACATGATAAATATTTTGGACTTGACAAAAATAAAATGAAGTGCGATAGCTTGCTACTTTAAATTGTTTTACTTTCCTTATTCGCATGATCTTATAATGTTTTTTGTATATTATATTGTACGTTGAGCTTGTTCTAATGCAATCAGAATGAATGCTTAAACTTAGACTTTTCTTTGCAGGCAGTATTTACAGGAAATAAAATGAACTTTTCACTCAAACTGTAAAACCAAATTTACATTATGCTCTCATTTTTCTTTATTTATAGTGCATTTGTAAGTATACCAATAAAATAACACACAGAAACTCTTCCAGATTATTTTTATTTTCTCAATTACATAAAATAATTGCAATAACAATAAATATATATAACCATAAACTGGTACTTTTTAGAGAATGGTAATAATATAAACTGCAAAAATAAGTTTACAAGAAACAATATTTTGTTTCAGAAGAAACAAGTTTAAGTAATGTGCAATTTCGATTATTGACAAATCCCAAGGATTACAGACACTCCAGTAGCATGAATAAAATACGGTTAGTTTACTTAGGTATATTTATATGCACTAACACAAATGGTAGACAAGCAAAAATATTGAATGCAAGCAAACAGTCATATCATATCATCATGAGTAAAGTCATGCATACTCACTTAAGTTGTCTGTTCCCAAGTAATTCCTCTAAATCGAAATGGGAAGTTGTAGTTGCGGCGTGGCGACGACGGTGCATTGCATCACGGAGGAAACAAGTGAAATCATCTCTTTCCACAAACCTCTCTCATTTTCTCTCGTTCTGCTTCTCTCTCTTTCTCACTGATCGTTTGATGCTGTTTTTGGATCCATCATATAAAATTTAGTCATATATTCGTTTCAATCATCAGATCACAGTATTCTGATTCTCTTTTTCAAATTGCTATTATGAATAGAGAGTGAACATGAGTGAGTGAAAAAAGGTCCTCTTCGATCCAGTTTTTTTCTTTCCATGATGATATGATGTGAAGGCAACTTGTTTTTATACTTGGAACAGAGAGTGCATTTTCAACAACAATGCCAGCGTGTACAAGGGAGGTTGGATCAGCTAGTTTAATAGTAGTTGTGAGAGGCCTTTCCCTGCATTTCACTTACATGATCACCACCACATTAAGGACATTTTATATGATTGTGTTATTATTGTTATAAAAGAGAACTTGAATTTGTACCTTCCTACTACTCCACGACACAGTAATAGGAGTAGCAATAATAGTAATAATAATAATAACGTTATGGATATACAACACAGCCACTAACTGCTCGCATGCCTTTTCCAATAAAGCCCCATTTCCTTCGTTTCGGGTATCTATTTTAGCTGGTTGGCTGGTTAGCTCTCGCATTCAGAATGACTCCTCTTTTTGTACTCTGGATTTTCCGTATTAAAGCTCTAAATGCCATTTCTCTTCCTTTTGATACCATGATTGAATTGAAAAGCCAAATTGGATTACAACCCCAAGAGAACATTTGGATTGCTCACCAGTAAGTAAAGCAGCATTGATGAAAAGGAGCTTTCATCCTCTACGCCACACAGCAGTAGTCCTCTTCTCTCTCTCTCTTGTCTCTCTAACCTACCATTTATTTATAAAAGCTTTATACTTAATTTTATCATTGATTTAGTTCAATCTTCCTTCACTTACCTTCCCTTTCTCCCTCTCTCTCTCTTGCTTCCTCGCCTCGCTACTTTAAACATTCGTTTGTAAACACGCGCGTCGTTGTTGCGCATTTTGTTGCATTTCTTATTTGCTTACATTCATGATATTTATCCACAACCAGTTCAAATCACTGCTGAATTGTTGATAGCGGTGAGAAAAATATTGAATAAATATATGTGCATATAATACGTGCTTGGATGAATATCTCGTAAAAAATACATAATCATCATCAAAATACTTAGGTTGATCCTGATTTTTAGGGATACATATCCTTTTCTGACGTTGATACTCTGTAAACAACAAAACTCTCACTGTCGACGATGCACGGTTGGTCGCTTCCTTCCTACTCGGAAATATCTTATTAATAATAGAAAATGTAGAGACGTGTAATTGATCATTTTTGGATAAAAGTCAGTGTCGGGAAAACATAATAATCTGATAATTTAAAATAAATTAGGATGACGTTGCGTACTGAAGGAATAAGTGATCCACTCAAATGGTGGCACAATTATTTTACTCTGCTACATGAAAATGTTAACACTTCGTATTATCATATAATGCAATCATTTTTGTCTTGCAAACAATATAATTTTGAGCTTGCTTCCACGTTATTGTTTTGTAAAGACGCTAATGGCCCCATATAAAAGTTTTATGAAGAAAAAGTTGACTGGTTGAACGGTTGACCGTTTATACAACTTAAATGAGCATGAAAGACTTACTCTAAAAGTTTTGCAGTAAGACCAGTCATATAAAACGATGTAAGTAGCGGCAAAAAACATTCCACTTCGTCGAGCTTAATATTCTGCCATGAAATTGACGTGACATCCATTTTCTACTCACTTCGTTGTTTCCTTGAATTTCTTAATAGTTCTCATGGATCTTTTAAGAAAATGTTTTCATAACCATTTGGATAGCGAGAAATGTTTTACGAATGTAGTGCATTAAGACATTTCGAGATCATCTACTCGAGCAAATATTTTACGCTAGCTTACTTAAATTGACGTAACATTTAATCGAAATATGAACAGCGGAACATTTTGATCTTAATGCTTTTATGTGAATTGAATCACTGGTAAGTTGCAGTTTCAATCCCTTGAACTCCTCGGTTTAGATAAAAAATGATGCCTACACAGTAGATGCTAAATGCTGAGGCAAACCATAAAACCCAACAGGGCAAATATAAAAAATTACCCAATATCAACAACGACAGAAATATTGTAGAAAGGTTTTCATGTAGCAGTTTTCTTATTCTGCAGTAAAAATTATTTTTTATAAGAGGACAAGGTCGTCAAACTGGCAATGTATATATGTAAAACCAATTGTCCACTCTAGCGACCAATTGATTTGTAGATTTACTGCCTTTTTGGTCAACCCTAAGCTTGGCAATTGCCCTTTTCACCTTCTTCTACGATGGCCTCAACTTACGTGAGAATATATTATATCGACTGTTTTTTTTTATGACACAGAATTCTTTTAAAGCTGACTATAGAGGTCCGATTTAGTATCTATTCTATATATGGATGGCGGCGGATGACAAAAATTGCTTGATCGGAAAATATACAGAAAGAAAATACTGTCGGTTGGTAGCTATTGTTTGTCTTTTTTACTATGAACAACAAAAGTCTGAAATGCTTGCTTAAAATTTAACTATGATGAACCTAAGTAAAGGCTATATAAAAAAATTGAAACATTTTCAAATTAGTCACGTTCTTGATCTCCAATATCTTTATATCACATTACTTTCCGTGTCATAATAAAATTACTGGACAAATCATAATTCAATCATTATACATAAATGCCTTATCTTTTCGGTTTCACACATTTGCCCAGCAAAATTGCATGAGGGTCTATTGGGCTTATAATAGCAACAAATATTTCTAAATGCGCTCCTGGGAGCACTTCATTAGCATCATTATATCGGGTTTATCCCAGACTAACCATTAAAAACAACAAGCCTTAATACAGATAAATTAATGTTTACTCCAAACAAAATCAGCCTTTTTACTTTTAAAAATGCAAATCAAAAGCAATGTTTTTTTCTTTGTTTTCACATTGTCACCATAAAGTTGACTAGCTCCGCCACAGAGTTCTTTTGCACAAAGATATGTTTAGCATAATATTATAAAGGGTGTCAGTCTTATGAACTGCCTTCCTGTCACACAGATCATTGATTACGAAATGGAAAATAAACATGATTTGACCCCCGTCTCGTAAATTATACAAAGTGTAATGTTTTATTGCTGCTGCAGAGCAAGTATTTGCAATAACGTAGCAACAAAAATGAAGTGAGAGCAAGTTAAAGGGAAGATACATGCGGGAGTAAAAGAGAAAAATAGATGTGAAAGTGTTGGTTTTTTATCTGATGAGATTGTTTGGAACGAAAAAGGGTTTGTTTAGCTTTTAAATCTCCGGTTTCAACCCACCGCACAAGTCTTTAGAAATAAAGTATATGTAAATAGCCGGTATATGAATTCAT
>JAQFYG010000702.1:0-25535 GCA_034694325.1 Entomobrya corticalis | reverse complement strand
TATTGGTGTTGGTAGTTGGTGCTAGTGACTCCTACCAGACAAGTCGTTTGTCGTTAATAAGCACGTTAAGATTGGTGAAATCCGCAACTTTATTATTAAGTTGGTAATTGTGCTATCACAGCTACGGCTGTAAATATGCGTATTGGTATAATTAATTCAGAAGGTAAAATGTAAAAATCCCAATGTGCGTTTGGCTTTCTTCCGGGGAGAGAAACTATAGCTTTATATAAAAATCGAGCATAGTAAACCAGCTTTCTTGAATGGAGAACATGAAATTATAATGAGATCAGAAGGTAAAAATGGCTAATTAGCACGAAGACCGTATAGTAAATAAATGAGCAGTCTGTGAGTGAGCAGTTATTTTTTGTACGTAGTTTTTGACGCATGCCGCAGTAGTGTACAAGTATTAGCATTCAAGCTCAAAAAGCTTATTAATGACACATTATACGAAAAGCGTTTTCTATATTTACTCTCCAGTAATTCGGTAATGAAAGTTATTTTTAATGCTGGTTGTAAGTAAGTTAAGAAGGAGAAGAAATGGAGCGCGTAGAGAAATTTTCTAGGGTAAAGAATGTAGCTACTCTGCGTGCGTTACTATTGCAAACAGCTAGTAGTATTGTGTGTCATGTGTGGGCATTTCATCGATCGTTACAAACAAAGTATATCCGAGTTTCGTAGAAGTTTTTTTTTGCTGATTCAACTGACTTGACTTGAGTAGCATGAGCTTGAGCTTGAGCGTGCTACGCTTTTCAAAGACGACGAAGAAACGTGTCGAAAGCTGTAATCCATATAACACCATAACCATACCATTACATTGTTATTATCGCTGTTGCTCTTATTATTATCATGTAAGTACTTTTTTTGTTTTATGCGTAAAGTAAAGCTCTAGAAATGGGAGAACGATTATGCCATACAGCCATATACACATAAACATCACTCCAAGTTTAGCAAACTTTTCGTTGAAAGTACATCTGGTTTCCGCGAAAAAATAATACATACAGGCTAAGTCCATATGTCAAGAAGTCTCAAACTCAAAATATAAGCCTTTTTTGCAGACACACTCTGGATAAGGCGCTCGGTACACGCGTTTGTTTCTCTCAGTTTTCACTTTTTAAGGGAGCACATTCGCTCGTAGAAAAATAACAGTTTAAATACCATCTAATCTCCTAAATCTATACTCGCAGCTTCAGACTAGAATGCTGATAATGAAAAACAAGAATCTGGGTTGCAATAGTTCTTTCTCTGAACATACCTCTCTCTCTTGAGTTTCGCATGTGCAAAGTCTACATATATTTTTTAATCTATCTTTTTTTTGTTATCCAAAAAACTCGTGGTTACTGGCTTGGTTCTCGGCTACTACTAGCAAACTGCATCATGTCGATCGCCATACGAACGAACGAATGCCGACCATTTGACCATAAAAGAATGTGATGGCATGCAATGAAAAAGGCATCTCATCTCACACTGTGTGATGTATTATATCAGCTTCAGCAGCTCAGCTCGCAGAAAGAAGACCGGACTCTCATTCACTTACTAACAGCCATACTTTATGTCAAGCCATTTATTTTGCACCAGCAGCAGTTTTTCAAGTCAGGCAGGCAGGCAGCAGGCCACCGACCCAAAAATTATATGTACACATCCGTATCACCACTCACCACATTTAAACTTGCATGTTGGTAGGCACACAAATAAATTCTATCGAATTGTGGCTGTGACAAAAAGAAAACCGGGAACGGCAACTTCCAACTTCACCTTACTTGGCAGTTATCCCAGAGAGTGTCGTAATAGTAAAAAGTCGGTAAGGATGGACGATGGACTCTCTGTGTATTTGTTAGTTATCACACAAAGACAGTAGCAAAGTGAGTCCTTGCAGCACACACTAACAGCTAAAAAGCCACTCAATTGACTGCTATTTCTCTCTTTCTCTGTAACATTTATTACACATTTAAGTAACTTGAATGTCATTCTTCTTTTATCATCCTCTTTCTCTCTCTCTGTCTTGGTCACGAGGAATTTTTCTGCCCTTCAAGCAAAAATGTATATATAAAACCAAAACCACTATTGCCACGATTACTACCACAAGAAATCGATCAGTAATAAGAAGAACAAGAAAGAAGATACATGGAATTTCCCTGTAAAAACCAGAAATGCAGTCTCAAAAATCAAAGCAAAAACATTCATGGCTTGAATTGCATTGCAATTTGAAAATGCAAAGTGCATTCTTCAGACAAGTTGAGTTACTCTGCTCTTGTTATTATTACTATTTTTGTATGCAAGTTTTTTTTTCAAAACTGATTAAAATACTAATAAAATGTTAAACCCTTTTTTGCTGAGATAATTCTTATAATGTATTTGTGCATCATTTAAAAAACGTCGAAATCAATGTACCTATTATGGATTTATGTGATTGCAGCAATCAAAATCCACACAAATACCAATAACCTTTTTGCTTGCTTGGCCATATACCGTCGTATTTATGATCACAACTAACAATAAGATGATGATGTAGCTTGAAGCAATGCTAATGAATGCTCAGATCATTCTGCAGTCTGCCAACTGCTTTTATTTTTCTCGTTTAAAATTCAACGCAATGCATTACAATCTCTTTTCAGCCATTATCAAACTTTAATGCAATAATTAGCTGAGTGAGTATTGATCTTTTCTTACTTCTTGGATGAGACAGTGACATATTATTTTAGCTATATGCCTGTTCATTATTATCATCCCTTTTGTTTTTCTTCGAACTGAATAAAGCAAAAAAAAACAATCTGTTTATTATAATCATTGTTGTTGCTCACTAGTATTTGTAAAGCGATCTGCTTAAAAAGCAAAGCTAAAAAAATTTGTGGCGTTTAATGATACTCAGTCAGACATATATATATATATACTTTTTTATATACTACGTTTATTACAAAAATTACCTCGTTAAATACTTCACTACAATATTATAGGTAGCTTGTTGTGTTTCAATAGTGTCAAGAGTCAAGATCACAAGAAAAAAGTTGATGAACAGGTGGTAGCGATTACAGGTTGGCAGGTAGTTTTTTTGGGAGTGATACAAACAGAAGAAAAGATCAACATAACATGTTTTTGTTTGGTTGCTTCGTCATCGTTTTTCCCCCATTTGAAAGACATCCAGAAAATAGATCTAGATTCTATCTCTATGTGCGTTTCCTTATCATGTATTTATTTTGCGATTTGATGATGACGATGAAATAGAAGAGATGCAATTGCAGAGCAATAGGCAATGATTTTTGGTTATTCGTCGACACTGGCGTTTTCTGCTGTAGGGCACCTTCATAATAATCATCATCGTCACAATGAAAACCTGACTATCAACTTACACAAAGCTTGAGTTAAAAAATTGTTTTAAAATCTCTACCGAATAGTAATTTTTCTTGGTTTCATTTACTCAACGAGTTCACCTCTGATGATAATGTTAAATGAAGCGGACCATCATCACCACCAAACTATTTTTCTATAGCTTGTTGTTCTGAAGAGGAGAATGATATTGCCTTTTTTACTAAAGTAGAGCAAAGAAAAACAGATAATAAGTATAAAAATGCTTGTATTGTCTTCTTTTTCGGTGAATTTTCTGATGGCGTGGCTGAGGAGATGATGACGGTTCAGGATGAAAAACGGGTTGATCCAGTCATTCACACTCAAACAAGAAATAAAACTGATTTTTTAAAGTAAAAAACTGAAGCAGCTGCTGTTGCGTTAGATAAGAGAGCTGATATTATAAAATCACCTCTGCTGCTGCTGCCGCCACCCCATCGAAAACATCTAAGTCGTCAGTAGAAATAGTCCTCCTACTACGTTACCGTTATAAATTGCCCGTATAGATTTCACAGGGTTAAATCTTATAAAATATAATTATATTTATCTCCGTGTAGAAAGTGTGCGTGTTTAAGAGAAGAACAGTCATCAAAATCAATAACATACAGTAAGACTACATAAAGGAGGCAGGTAGAAGGCGAAACATGAGACAGAAAAACTGATTTTTATTGAAAACAGTTTTAATTTGTGAGATGAACTGATGATGTGAGATGGGATGATATAGAGAGGCTTTTCAGTCTACAAGGTTCGGCCTCTATCTTTCGGTGGTGAGCGAGCGTCCCTGCACTTGTTTTCAGGGAGATCCTGTTATTATTATTGGTTTATACCCCATCCCCTATTTAATTTACTATCTGACAATGAAGGAATCAGTGGAGTAATGAGACGATCGAAACTCCGAGTCGAGTGGTGAGGGGAAATAGTAAAATGTTTAAATCTTAGAATTGCATTCTGGTTATAAACTAGACAAGTACCTACATGAAGTACCCACATATTTCATAGTGCAGTTGTTATTAAGAAAACAGAAAAGCTATTACAGAAACATATTCATGAGACGCGTTTCTTTTATTTTAAGTTGTTCAACAGTCTGAATTTAACTGTTTACAATGAAAACAGTACAATGACTTAGTACTTTTTTCCAGGTTTCTTGTACATTCTGCCTCTTGTGTAAAGGTACACACAAGACAAGAAAAAGAAACAGAAATTCTAAAATCTTAAGAGATGAAAATCTTTTAAAACGAATAAAAAGTCAACGAAGATATATAGGAGTAAAAAAAGGTTTTACGTTGTTTCTCACGTTATGTTGCTTGTTGTTTTGTAAATTGAACAAGAAGTAATAGAAGAAAAACAATGTAGTATTTTAGAAACCATCTGGCAAGTATTCGCACTGAAAATGCCTTTTCACTGACTTGTTGTCTCTCATTGGGACTATTGAACTTTTGTTTTCATTAAGTAACTGACTGATTCCGATTGTTAGCTTGTTGAAACTGAAAAAAAAATGTTTGTGCGTATCTTGATTATTGGTCTGAATAATTGAGAACTTTTATAAAATAAAAATAGCAATTGTAGAGTATAACATTAAACATTATCACGTACATAGTTTTCAGTTATAAAAACATTTTTATTACTTAACTTCTCATTTTATCGCCTATCTATGATTTTTTTGTGTCTAATTATTGAAATTCCTGATTATAAGAAACTGTAATGATTTGATTTGTATAAACGGGCAAAGAATATAACTGAATACATTATTCCGTTACAAGTAGTAGCATATCAGTTATTTTATTTGACACATAAATAATTGAGTAATAGTCATAGAAAGCCCATAAAACAGATATTTCGGAAGCAAAAATTAAAGGAGGAGCGCAAGAAATTAATTGAAAAATTGCAAATCCTGCAAGCATTTCCTGTGAGAACTGAGAACACGATGTCTTGATTTGTTAGTAGTGCTTCTTTACAATTTTTCTTCTCTTTCCCTTCATCTTTTTGAACCAGTCAGCCATAACTACCATGCCCGATTCTCTGGGTGGTACAAGTAGAACTTTTCTTTTATTGCTTCTTCGTCTTCTTTCTCTTTTTCCGTCTTTCTTGTTAACATCGCTTGCAGGCACACTGACTGAGAAGTGAGAAGACAGGAAATAAAAGAAATGGTATAGCTGGAGACTGGAGAAGTTATAAGCAAAATATATTAATATACTTTTTAAGTTTTGTACAGCTACTAGTACTAGAGGACTAGACTCCATATAGAAATTTTTGGCTGTTTTTCTAGTGCGTGAAGTGAATACAAGGTGCTTAATGAGAGCTTCTAACTCGTGAAAATGGGCACCTTTCTTTGCCTGGCTGCCTCTCTCGTAGATTTTACTTTTAGCTTTATTTAGAGAGCAGTGCACCGCTCAGGCTCTTGTATATGGACCATGATCTGACTAAACCGACGAAAGAGAAAGAACCTTCACATCTCTTTTCATTTTCTTCTCATTCCTTTCTGCTTAGATACGCGAAAGGCTGTACCCTGCCATGGCTGAATTGCTGCACTTTCTGACAACTTTTTACACTATTCCCTTTCCCCTTTCCTTTCGAATAAATTCTCGTTGTGTTCATGCTGAAGTTCACAGAGAAAAAAAATAACTTGACCGATCAGGCCAGGCCAACCAGAGAGACCACATTACATTTGCACGAAAAGTGATGGCTCTACAAATGATGATGAGAATGAAATGGTGCAGGCTACAGGAATTTTCTAGCTCATTTTTATTCTTCCCTCGGCAAAGTGTTCTCCTTTCAAAGGACTTTCACCGTCAGAGAAACTCGAAACAGCATGCTATGCTGTGCATCTATATATACCTTTTACAATTTATGCAATAATACACGGTGTGCTGGTAGTATTTAGGAAAATATTATGACGTTTTTATTAGAATTATACACAGGGCTGCTCGTTTCTTTGAAATGTATTTCATCCGTAAGTCTTTCGCTCTGACTTCCCTGGAGTGAATGAGTCATGAATTTAATGGAATCGTGCCAGATATTTACAAGTTTTTTTTTCATCCTGATCGTTTTTGTCAGTAATTTTCCCAGGTTGCCATTTATATACGTAGTCGTTTTCTTAGGAGAGATGCTGAATAACACAAGAGATGTGGTTCAACCTGCCTAGTTCCAACTACCAAGAATAAATAAATGCGAAACTGAAATAAAAACTGCATTGGATAGGATCAATTCGATTCACAAATCATCAGAGACTAGTCAGTTCGACATGCATAGGTACTTTTTTTGCATGTACTTCTTGTGTTATACGTCCTTCAATTCTTTCAATCCATCCAGACGCCAGAAGTGACGAGTACAAGATGTCTCAAGAAGTGACGTTCCATATTTTTTTGGTTGTCCCGATTTTGTAACTGCATGCTCGATATGGTTTGGGTGAGTTGATATTGGCAAAATTATGCAGTGATGCAGTAGTAGTAGTGTCTTTGGCTTCTTGGTTGGAAAAAACATATATACAATGACAACTATATGCAAGTAGATTATGTCACGGAATGTAAAATGCCAATAATCGGGTTATATAATGATATTTCATGAGGCAGTATACTACGTAGATAAGCACACAGATGTGCCATTCTGTGCGAACTATCTCTATCGAGAAACCGGGACATGACACATTGTAGAGTTTCATTGTTGTGCTCCTTTTGGCATCAACTACCTCTCATAATACTTCTATACTACGGATTACGAATCCATATACCTGGTTGGAAGTTGGATCACGATAATAATGCAGAATGATATGATGATCATCGTCATCATATATAATGTGCGTATTTTCTGTTCTGTGCCAAGTGCCAAACAACGACTTGTCATATTGTATGGGAATGCCGAAGTCGAATAACCACTTCCCTTACACAAGCTGTATACCTTCCTAAATATCATTATTATCTATTCTTCTACTATCTTCCTAACTGCAACTGACATACATTTTCCATTTTATGTGCACACACCGCGTCGCAAAAAAAGGCAAGTGTTCAATATTCCTTTCAGCTGGTGAAAGAGAAGACTCTCTGGATAGTCGCCGTCACCATACTCACCGTCACCACCAGTGAACTTTATGAATACTTCGTTCTGAATATCAGTGTGTCTCCCTTATTCATGTGCAAGCAAGCATCCATGCATGTACACATATCTTTACACACTAGTTTTAATAACACCATGAGGACTTCTAACTGGCAATGATGGTAATAAAACCAAAAGTTTCATATTAAAATATCCTATCACTATCGTCGTCACCGTCACACTATCCATAAGAAAACACACAAAAAACAGCTAGTTCGAAGCGTATGTTTTATATCTTACAGCCCATCATTTTGCCAGAGCTCAAGGTAATAATAATATTAATGTATTTTGACCGAGCTTCACTTTCACAAGGTAAAAATGTATTTTTACTTATACTATGGATATTATATACCCTAACAGAGTGAAAGTCATTCGACGCTCTGTGAGTTGGACTCATTGTTAGAAAAAATAAAGCGCAGTATGTCCTTCCCGTCGGTGGGGATACAAAGCGGGCTGTGTACGTTACATGCAATTTTGACATTTGAAAAATTTCAACAAATTTATACCCATTTAACTCTTTTTTCTAAATTAGTTTCTATAAAAAATATTTACATTTAAACATTTTTTTCTGGTTTTGAGGAGAATCATCTTCTTACTACTTCATAAAATTGATAATATTTGAAATTTGAAAGTTTGAAATTAATATAGTTTGTTTCGTACCGGCGCCCTCGATTTGCAATAATGTTGCTTGAAGGCATGCATACAAAAGTCACATGTCTATTTTGTCCCCTTCGTAGTCGCATGTGAAAAAAATACTCCTTATATGGTACTTTGAATTGACTTTTTTACACGTAAAAGGAATCACATTACTTCTATTACAAAACTGCGTCGTGTTATTATTATTAGAAAGCTCACATATCATCTCTTGGTTTTTTATAGGGTTGTGTAGTAAGTAGTACACCAGCTACAAGGCAGCAGCGGGGAAAACATTTTTTTGTCCCTCTTCCTCCTTTCTTCGTCTTTCCACATTCTTTATCTCGGTTCACTGGCTATGTTATTATTGCGCCCGTGTGTGTGCACTCCCTCATACACTATTTCCCAACTAAATATATTGCAATATGTCCCTTAAGCCATATAAAATATGGTAGTTCATGTGTGTTCTTCATGGATATATTTTGTCCTACAAATAGTAATAGTGGCATCGCGTCTAGAACACCGGAAAGTGTCCCTGGCAGTGGAAAAAAATGGTTGTTGAAGTTGAAGCTAAGCTGAAATTTTTTGTTCATTTTTGCTTCCATGAGGAAGGAAAATCACATTTTTTTTGGGAGAAAGTCTGTTTTCTGCGAGGAAGATAAAGAGAAGCTAAAATCCTTAGTGGTGATGGGGTTTTTGCACATGAACATCGAACATCATATGCTGATGATGATCATGACGGTGGAACTAGTAGGATAAGATGATGACGGTGAATGGTGATCATCATCAACATCCTCATGAAATACAAGAGTTATTTTTGCTACTTGAGTAGTTCCTCTCGGTTCGGTGTACTACCACCAAAAAGTCGATATATATTTTAAGAAGGAAGTTGCAAGTACTTTTCAATACTATTTTTTTAACAAAATACAACTACCGCAGTAATTCTGCAAGTTTGAGGAAAGAGGAAAAGTCATATTTTGGCACACATTCTAAACACTTCTAATTCTAATATTTCCATAAAACATAAAATACCGTCTCGAGACATTGTAACTTTTACTATTTTATTTGGAAAGACGTCGACGTCGATCAAAAATACGTTTTTACATTTTATATTATGCTCTTTTCTTGCAAAATACTTGGTTACATCAGAGTTTTACTCAGTTCTTTGGGCATTGATTGCGGGAATCTATAGAGTTATGTGATCCATTGGTTCTGTTCTCAACAATCACATTTTGATTTAACATTTTGGGTAAAAAGTTTTTCTTTTGAAGTCGAAGATGGAAATGTGGTATGTGGGAGGAAAGGAAAATGATCTCAATCTTAGCTCTTCACAAAAATAGATATGATATTATTGATTTACCTGGTTTTACTTTTTGTGGCTCGTATCATCATTTATAGCTATTTTGGAGCGATGAGGAAATTTTTCGGAATAAAAAGGGAAGCATTTTTTGCTTTGGAGAAAGCATGATTGTAGCCATATTTTGCAATTTTGTAACATCTTTTTACCTAGCTCAGATTAAGGTCTATATCTATCTCATTCACAATTTTTGACAGAATGCGTCTTAACAAGAAAGAAGCTTGTTAGTTACAGTCAAATTGCTGAAATTCAAAGAAAATTGTTTTATATATATTCCTTTCAAGTATTCACCTATCATATTATCGTTATATACCAAAATCTGTTATAATCATTGGCATTAGAACGGTAATAATAGATATATGCCAAAGCATTTTGAAAAATTAGGGCCGATTATTGACCATTTTCCTTCCAAATAAATTGAGACTTTTACGTGGGCAGTAAAAGTAGCAAGTTCCCCTCAGTAATCAGGCTCACGACTATTCTGTGCATCAATTTACTTCTTGATAAATGGCAACCAAATATCATCATCTTCATTCCGCTCGTTTAAGATATCTGTCTTGCATCCATCCAGGAAATGTTTCTGGCCTGTCGTGTGGTAAACGCATTTTATTGACATTTTCTCTATCTTTCGGGTTCTCTTACTTGATGTTACTGACTGTCGTCGTATTAGTCCGTAGTCAGTCCATGGCATATCGCATCACATCTACCCATAACAACCCCATTCAACCTGATACAGATAGAGCGCTGTTACCGCTTCATAGTTACATACATCCATTCACATTCAAAGCAATGTCATGTCATTGCATTTTCACAGGAGTCGTTTTCAGGTGTCACACACGTACAAACTTCAATATCCCAATCCAACCTTCCATTTCTTCTTTGCAATAATAAAAAACGGCTACAAAACAGCGACATAAAAAGAGAATTGTATAATGTCCTGTGTTACGCAGTGTTTTAACTGTATTATGGAAGGAAAATGGTATTTCTTTTAATGTCTTTATATATGAGCCATTTTCTTGTCTTGCAACAACAGTAAACCAGGAAAAAAAGAAGCTATTGCACATTATGTACAAATATATAAGCTAAAAAGCTACAAGAAAAAAAAGTCAAAAGAAAGAGATGACACCACTCCTCTTGTAAAAAATAATCGATAAGGTATACACCATATAATATAACATTACATTACACACTTCTTTTAATACCACACCGACGCCATCATCGTCATCATCATCTAAACTTTTTTTTGTTACTTTAGCTGTTGTTGTAACTATTATTGCTATTGCCTCTTTTATAACTTCTTAGACAGACAGAGAAAAAAAAGTATAGACACTTTACTTTACTCTTAGACGGAACCCGGTCGGTGACACGGCTTTGAAGAAAATTGGTGATGGTCGGTTTGTAGTATGACATAACAAGAAACAAATATACAGACAAATAGTTGAAGTTTTTTTGGTGGAGCATTAAATTCTACAACTTTGCTGCTGATATTGATGTTGATGCTACTGTCAAAACTAACAGTAATGTCGTAATGCATTTTGTATAGAAATTCTTAAGGCGGTATAGAAAATCCGTAAGAAAAAAAGGGAATTGTCTTTGTCGTTACCTTTGAACCTGGGATGGATGGATGCGTTCACACTGGTAAAAATGTCCGTATTTTCAAAGAATGATGATCCTCGTTTGTTACTCTGCTGATCGTAATCAAAGAGATGTTGTTATTGTTATTGTCCACCGACAACATGATATGACATGATGGACAAGAAATTCAAATAAACAAAGAATCGGTACATCTCTATCTCGGTGCTTCGTTGCATATAAAGGCATTATTAATCTTATATGGGCTCTTCAAAAGTTTGCTATGAAACCTTTGGTTTAGAAATGGGATTCGGCCACCACTTCCATAACATTTCCCTCTTTGTGTAAAAAAGAAGGAAAAACGAACTTGACAAGAGAAAAAAGTTTTTTATTTGGATATGCATCTCTGAGGATCTTAGTCTGTCTGTCTGATGTAGTGATGTAGTCTGCTTTCAAGGCATTGCATTTTAGCATCTTCTTGAAGGAACAAAAATAATAAGAGAAATTTGTATGCATCAAGCCGAGCTGATGTGATCGCGGGGCAAGACAACAAGTGAATATTTTAGGCTTTCTTTTGTGCGTGCATACCCATTTCCTTCTACCACCACCACCACCAATCCATTTCAATAATGAAGTTTTCTCAGGAAAACGGGAAACGTGTCTCGCGTGGTGTTCTTGGTGCTTTATGGACAGCATATTGGATATGTGGAAATGGGAAAATGCATTTTTTTATTTTACTTTTAAAATGACACTTGACGAAGCGATGTTCCCATATCTTCTTCAGAAGCTGAATAGGAAAAAAGGATAAGTTTACCATCTATACGCAGTCCAATCTAAAAACAATAGAAACAACCGAAAAAAAGTTTATAGATGATCTTAAAAGAAAAAAGAACAGTTTTGTTGTCGTAGTGGTGCTGTCGCTGCTGTTGACCACATCAAAAATGTCGTGCTTCATCATTTCATATTCAAAACTGCAGCAAGAAAAGATGTTGCAGTCAACTTATTTTTTTATAGAGTTTGTTCAATATATTGTGTAGCTCCTGCAGTTGCAGTAAAACTCGATACTTTTAACCTAAACCAAAAAAGCAAACCACATTTTCAAAGTTTATTCAAGCGTATCTCTTCTGCAGCCAATGTCTCCTCCAAAGCATCTTTGAAAAACTAAAGCATTCGTACAGCGATGGTCTTGTTGCATGTATAACCGGTATATCTACTACAAAAAATAATAAAATAAAGTATCGAAAAGGTGTATCTTAAAACACAGAGCGGAATATCTGTACAAAGTATACAGACACTACAAACCATTTATTATGATTATGATTATTATTTACCATGATTGTTATTGTTGTTATTGCGCCATACACACAGTATTCGTATCATCCTCATATCAATGTACCTATAGATATAACAATGTGCATACCTTGGCAGGTTTTGCTTCTGCTGCTGGTTTTTAAGAAGCTGATGGTCTGCAACAAAAAAGAGCATCAAAAGGACAGCAAAACCGGCCAACAGCATCTTAATATTTGTAAAAAAAATCAATGTAAAAAGTTACCACGAAGGAAGAAAAAGATCATACACGCACATTTTTAACATAGTGCCTACACCTGTATTCATCCATCTAGTCATCCATTGTAACAATTTTGAACATGACATAATATCTTGCCAAATAAGAGCATGGCATGTACACATCTAATGACATATCTAAAGCATACGTTTCTAAGATGTGGAGTAAAATAATTGAAGTGAAAAATTGGAAGCAAATACAATGAAGGAGAATAGATGCACACAAGAAGGGTCGATGTCGATATTATGGTTATTATTACGGTTACAATGGTTTTTGAGGGATTCGTCTACCTATTATCGTTATTATCATGACTTGTTTTAAAACGGCGGCTCCGTCCATACAAAATCTCAACTGGACTATTACACAGCTATTTAGTATCTTTCTGAGATGCATTGCGTGTTTGAAATCATTTTTAAAAGAAATAAGCTATTTGAATATCCGATCAAAAAAAAACTTCGATCCTTGCATGATGCAAAACTAATGATGATAATGATAATGGCAATGATGACGACCGTGACGGAGATTATTTGTTGTTTTATGAACTGTTTATTATGTAGATAGGTATGCATATTATATATTTGTTGCACTTGCAGTTTGTATCGTATCTCGTCATGCATCACAATTCTTCCATAATAGAAATGACGAATAAATTAGAAAGATTTCCCCTGCGTGATAATAATTTTAGAGTAATCACTATTGTTGTTGTTATTATTATTAAAGTTAGAAAAGGCTTTCCTTTGCTGGAGAAGAGGAACCAGGTAATAAAGAAGCCTTTTCAGGAGTACCTGACCTAAACTGGAAAGGGTTATTAAAATTGGAGAAGAACAGGAGCATAAAATACACAAGCATGAGCTGTTGGTAGGTAACAAGGTGGAGTGATAATAATAGCTGTTAAGCTCATAAACAAGCAACTCATCGATGAATGTGCTTGCTGCTGGTATGGAAAACGAAGAAGCAATATAATGTGAAGTGATGATCATGATCATGAAGATGATAGGGATAATAGGCAAGGCGAGAGAGAGATGCCTCTAGAGTGGTAGGTTTAGATAGCTGGATAATATGCTATTATGATGAGTGAACCGAGAGAGGTGTAATAATAACCATCAAAAATATTTTATCTCCTGTAGACCATCTCGTCCGTATTCACTATCTCAATCGTTCATGTGCTCATGTGCATTACATAACAATTCCTGGTTAGTAGGAAAAATGGATGTATGAATGGTAAATAAGAAACTCATCTTAATCATAAAATACCAATATCAATACTGATATCGGAGGAGTACTTACGCGCATCATCATCATCATGATAGTCTATTAGAAAAATATGGGAGGGTCAGCAGGTCCTCTGTTTACAAGTTACAAGATACAAAAACAACAAGTCTAGCAATTACATTGCATCATTTTGAAGCTTGAATTTTAAACCTTTTTTAACTTTAGAGCTTGATAAATTCCTAATTCAGATGGATGCATATACATTTATACATAATACTTCTATATATTTATTAAAACAAGAGAATATGTTTAAAAAACCGGAGGAAAAGTCTGGATTACAATTCATAAGTGAAGTAAGCACAAGTTATGTTGAGTTAGCCATAAAGCCTTCTTGTTCTTCCAGTATTTTACTTTGCCACTAGTCACTAGCCACTTACTCGACTAAATATTAATCTAACCAGAGGTACCAGAAGCAATATGTCTACGAAAACAGCAATAAATGTATATCATCTTCATCACCTTTATCATCATCATAATCGTATTCTCAATATTCTCATAGATCGCCCATGTCTATGCATTTTTTCCTAAAAAACTGCTAAAACCACTTCAGTCTTCCACTTCTTTATCTGGTTAAATGTAAAATACTAGAAGCTTGCTGAATTCCTCGTTCAATTTTTTTTCTTTGGTAAAAAATATGTATAATTCCGTGATCATGATGGCGTTGGAGATGGTGATGACCAGACTATTAAAATGAAAGGTGGTAGATTTGATTAATGAGTGGCAATCTGGAATTTTTTGCCATTTATATTGGAGCAGCAGCAGAAAAACAGGAAAAGACAGTGAATAGTGAATCTGCTACCATGAATATGCGTGTATGCAGGCAATCAAATATTATTTTTTACAAAAAAATTGTGAATAGAAATCGTACCACTTGTTCTTCTCCCTAAATAATATAAAATGCATATACGCTGGCCATAAAACTTGTGCATCAATTCCTAAAAAATCTAACACAATATATCCATTGAAAAAATAACTCGTATACTTCAGTTTCGAGATATAAAATACAAGTGAAATATTCTGGATCGAAAAACAGATGATGGCGATGTAATGATCTACTTGTTATGAAATAGTGCTGGTCCTTGATAGGCTCGGAAATTGATGCAAAAATAGATAGAAAAAGCAAGTAAAGTAATAATAGGCAAGTGGATTTTATCATCTTCCTCATCATCACCATCACCATTGCATAGTCGTCTCTTCCTATCTGTTCTCCTTTTTATCGTCCCTTTCTCTCATCTTGATGATGTGCCGTGGTAGATGATGCATGTGTTCAATTTTTTGATCTAGTAGGAACACAGATCAGTAGATGAAGAGGATGAAAAGTTGTTCTCAATCTAACAGCATTACTGCCTTGTCTATCTCGTTTCTCGTCCATGCATATATACAAACTTCTTATTTGTACATGTGTGTATACCTAAAAGCCATATTGCCACAAAACCATTTTCCCTACCAACAAACCAACCACCACTACCACAAGCCACTAAAAACCACTGTAAAATCTTCAGAAAGTAATAAACCTAGATCCTACCATGTATTTTATAGTAGTATGTTTAGCAGCAGCCAAAGTCAAAGCAAAAACATTTTTCAAGATGAAAAAAATCTGGAAAAAAAGTGGACTCAAAATTTCAGATTCCGATCCAATGAACTGTACTACTGCATATTATTTGACTTTTCGTTCCGAGAAGATGCTGAATACTACGATGATGAGATATACAACAAGCAAGCAAGCATGCAGGAGAAGAGATCAAGAAATTCGTCCTCATATTACATTTCCTCTTTTCTGCTTTTTTTCATCTCATCATCATTCCATCATTTTTTCTCGTAAGCAGTAGCTCAAAATACTACCAGTTTTTGCTTCACTGGACCATACACTCATTGGAATTACACCATTCCCTTCACTGCTCAAATTCACCATCCACTAGCAGCATCCTCATCATAATCATAATAGCATACATGAATGAGTAATGTCCTTTTTTTCAACAACATCCAACACGCAAGCAAACAAACACAGAACAGCAGCAATCTCATATTTTTTCCTTCTAAATTTTTGAAACTGATGTGTACTTGTTAATGTCGTTCTTGAGTTCAGTTCAGAGCTGAGGTTTTATCATCATTAAAATTATATGAAAATATGAGCATTCCTCTGCCATTTTTTTGTAAATCCAATGAGCCTTGAACCTGAACAAACCAGAGCAAAGCAAAAAAGGTGAAACCACAAAAAGTTAAAGTGGCAGAACCATAACGAAAAGGAAAAAAAAAGAAAGCAAAAGTATCCTCATGAAATAATGAAGAATATTATCTTATATATTTTGTCATATATAATCACCATGTCTTATATGTGGCTTTAGCTTAATAGCATATATCGCTATAATTCTCGGTTCTTTCCTTATGATGGGGACGATTATTAAGAAGATGATGATGATGAAATGAGTCTCTTTGGTTTAATGAAGCGATACACTGGTACTGTGGTACTACCGATGAGTCAAGAACAGCAACCAAATCATCATCTTAGAGAAAAGGAAGAGTGTACAATGAAGTGGTAATAATCATAATAAACGGTCAATATCATCTCAGAAATGGACTTTATTTACTGTCCACGTTCAACATTTGCGCAACTTGAAGTGGGAAGGTAGCAACAAACAAGATGCAACAGAGAGTCTCTATTCTTTTTTTCTTTTGATCATATTAAAATTGATGTGAGGGCGGTCCACCCTCATTCCTTTCATTTTCTGGCTAATAAAGTGGTTCCTCTGTCTTTGGTTGTATGTGCTTTGCACTGATGGTTAGTGTGTAGTGAACCGAAAGGAATCAAAAAACCAACACCGCCTATTTCGGTATTATTATTATTACTACTGCTGACTGTTATTTACAAAATGCACCACAATAACTAATAAACACACATTTATATCCACAAGGAAAGCACTAGCATAAAAAAATATAATAATCACATTTAATCAAAATGATTTCATCCAATCATCTAGCTGTCCATGCAGCTTTTTAGAGTTTTCTGCTCAGCTTTGTTTGAGGTTTGAACTCGTTTCTTCCGCGCTGCTTGATTGAGACCTTTCAACATAGAGACCAGAGAAGAAGAGTAGAGTCGGGTTATCATCGTGATAATGATGACAACCATGCTGTCTGTCATATACTACGACGATGCACCTCACCTCACTAATAAAAATGTTTAGTGACGATATGCTTTTATATTAGCTTTGTCTTGGTAAATGCCATGTAATGCGATGTTGATGAACAAGATGAAAGACAAGATACATTATTTTCTTGAGATATATTATTATTGTTGTACACCAATAACATCTATCCTATTTGATGAGAGAAGATGATGAGGATTGGGATGCGTGTTTTTTATATAGCATTTCCTTTAAAAATGTAGTACATGTCTTTTGTTTTTTCTTGATCGTTTTCCAATAAATAAGTTCTTGATGTCGATATGGTGGATACTCAATCCCTTCTCCAACAACCAATAACGCCAATAACAAGCAAGTGCATTTCAGTTTCAGTTTCATCAAGAAAAACTTGTCATGAATCATGATGATGATAATAATGACGAGACGAAAGATGATGGTTATCATCATAAAAAAACTTTATTACTTGACAAGATTGATTTAACAATAATTTTTACTTTATTTCCTCGTTATTTCTTCCTTTTTCATTTTCCCCTTTTGCTTCTACATAACTTTATTATCATCCACAGAAAAAATGCACAAAGTTCTTGTACTTGAACGACCTAGACCTTGCGACTTGCGTAAAGAAAGACAAATACAACAACAGTTTGTACCAAAGTGTAAAAGTAAAAACGAATCAGAATCTCAATAAGTCAAGTAATGTGCAGTATATTTGACATGGACATACAGGAAAACCCGATAGGCAACAACGAAATTGCATTGGACGTTTTCTCTTTCTGGGGCATAATATAGGGTTTTTTTCTTTACTCCGAATGATGAATGGTGTGTTTTGCTCTTCTGTGTTATGACTACACACACAGTGCTAACTGCTCTTGTCATAAGCAGACGTGCTCCGTCGTCTCCTACTTCCTCACTCACTTTTACTCATTGAAATAATAGAACTCTTGTTGGTATAATGGCTTATGTTATTTTTTACTTCTTCCTAGCTTTTTCTTCGTCTTCCTTCTCTCCTCGGTGGCAATAACAATAAACCAGTAAAAATAATGACGGAGTGGGTATGGTGTTGATGTTTGATATTACGCGAGGAATTATATCAAATAGTAAATGCTGCTGTAAGGAAGGAAGGAAATAATAGGGAAATAGTTTGCTTTTCATTGCTCCTCTCGGCGCCGCCATACCAGCAGCATAACAACCACGTTATTAGTTTTTCCTCGTGAAATAATACGCTCGCCATAATACTCACTGGATATCCTTACAACTTTTATTGCTTTTCATAGAAGACGACCAAGTGAGATAAATTACACCCACCTTAGATCTCAAGGATTTGCTGCTCTCTGTATTGTTTTTGGTATGTTGGCAAGGTATGTAATGCGCGAGGAGAAAAAAGAAAGTGATGATGAATGATGACCAAGTGTGTAGGTGTCATACGGAATGAAGAAAATGACTGGACTGGACTTAACGTTGGTATGCGCGGATTTTAAAAACTCGGATCGTATCGTATAATTTTTTTCAATAAAAAAGCCTACCAATAATTTCTTCAAATCCTGTTTTCACCATGTTTATATGGCTATCTTGAATAAGAATCCTCTGAGGCATTTGATCAATTTTTCAGCATCTTTTCTTCTTATCATCGATAATAATCTTGATGATGATGATGGTTATCAACATTGGTCTAATCATTACCACAGCAAAGACCAGAGCTAGAGCTATAAAGCTCAGAAGGGAGAGGCATTTTTCCTTCTTCACTTTTTTATTGTTTGTGTTCTAATACCAATAAGCCATCTCTCCATTGTCTGATTCCCGGTCTATCTATGCCTTTAAGCCATGCTATATGAACCCGGTTCACCTTTCCACATATAAAAAATATTATTACTTAACTAAGTTATTATATAACTTTTTTTTCCTTCGAAGAAAACCAGCACATATTTTTTTCTCTTGATGATCATGATTAATTATGATACTCACGACAATCATCAGCAGCAGCAACCAGGAACATGGCTTTTTATTAATATCATTTTGATCACCAATCAGCCAACCAGGTGAAGAGGTTGCTGAGTTGCTGCGGCGGTGATAACTGTAAACTTTTTTTTATCCTTTCCTTCCTTCTTTTTTTTTCTATTAGGCCTTCCTTCTTCATCCATATTTTTATTACCTGACTCATTGGCTTTTGGTTTTAGGGATCAAGAGAAAAAAATGGTTGACTCAGGAGAATAGGAAAAAGTAGATATAATAGAAAATAGAATGTAGAAAGCGATAGTAAAAACTTTTTCTTGCTCACTTGTTCTCCTAATTAGCGGCATCTTGTTCCCCTCTACTTCTACACGGCTTGACTTGTAAAAAAAGAAGGAGGTAAAATAGTCTGTAGCGTTTCTCCTTTTTCTTCTCGGAAGTAGACTTTTAGTTGGGTAAAAAAAGAAAATTAAATTAACTTTTTCTATCGTCGTCATCGTGTACACACTCAAGTTTTTTTTTTGGTTTAGCAAGGAGCAGAGGAGATGGTGACTATAATGAAGTTACAACGACATCACTTAACAATTTTTTTTTTGCTTTTCGTGCACTTTCCCCTTTGTTCTTCTTCATTCGTAATTCTATTGCTATTTGGTATTCTCTACATTGTTTTTGTTATAACTCGAAAAAATGTGGATATGAAAGTTATACGTTTTATGAGGGTAAAGGTAAAACTTACCAGATAAAATAATGGATATATAAGGAAAATTGTAATCCTTTTTTAATGAGGAATTTCCAACACATGCTACCATTATCATCAGTATCAGAGCGATAATGATCATCAAAAAAGTTTATTTTTGTGTGGCACACATTTTCAAAATTGTACTAATTGGTTTTAAGTTTGAAGTTATTTTTTAAAACTTTTTTGTGCACACCATTTTTATAGGAAAGATATTGACAAATGGAGATCAATCAAAAATATTATTTGTGAATTACAAACGCGAAAAAGTTGTTAGCAAAAAAAATTAAATTAAAAATTTGCATTTTGTCTTTTTTTACAGGAGAACAAAAGTGCTGAAACTACTGGGAAAGTGGAAGGAAGACAGGCAGGAGCAAAAACTTTTAATTTTTATTCAGTGATTAATCAGTGAAAAAGTTATTCGATAAGTAGAGTTGCAACTACTTCAGATTCTGTCACAGTTATAAAAATCAACAAAACGTTTATACAGGTAAGTACCAAGTGGCATTAAAAGTGCTTTTAAAATCATTATTTCACGTTTTAAATCTTCACTTCTATCTTCAAAAAATACATGCGTGTGCCTCCATTGCGAATGATTGTAATAGTCACCAAAAAAATAGTTTTAAAACTTTTACTCAACTTTTTTGCTGCGTGGGGAAAGGTGATGTGAAGAGTGTAATTAATTTGAGAGATAAAGGGGATCAATATTCGAGATAACGATTAATGATTAAAGCACGTGGAGATGGATGGAAAGCAAGTAAAATGTATGCTGAATTGCTAAAGAATTTATTTTTGAATTTCCATCGCCTTTTTATCAATTCATCCAAAAAAGTCAACACTCAGGCCTGGTTTTTCACAAAAACATTAAATATTTGGGAGCGTAAAGAAACAAAAGAGTTACTGAATATCTGAGTAACTGAAATATATTTTAATGCGTATTTATTTAAGTATTTTCTAAACATCTTTTTCTAAGTTCATTTCTTTGATTTTTAAAAACATCAGCACATAAATATAATGACTCATTCCTAAAAAAGCACGAACTCTTGTGCTTTGGATGTCATCGTTTAAAAACAGTTTAACAAAACATTTCTCTGTTTCTGCTCTTCCCACTCTTATTTTTATCTATTTTTGAATAAAAAAATACTTCTTCAATTCCATCCAGCTCACTAGTTTTTTACGTTTTCTTTTTTTCCATCTGCTTCCAAATCTAAATCATTCCAAAAAGAAGACGAGCAAAATCTCAGCTAAAGCTCACTCAGTCAGAAATTGAAAGACAGTTTTTAGCCACTGACTCTGTTAAAAAGGAAATGAAAATATCTGGAATCTTATATTCTATATAATATATATAAACCAAAGTATTAAAATGACTTATAGTTAGTAGATAGAGCATGAAAAGAAAAAAAAAGTTTTACACTGGTGTGAACTAATGTGAAAGAAAGCTTTTTTCTTTCTATGATCATGTGAATGGAAGGAAACTGGAATCTTGTAAAAAGGAAGAAGAAAAAAAGTTTGGACCACTGCTTGTCTAACTGTATATTCATCGTCACCGTCACCACCCTACCCTAGCATCAGCGTTTCCTCCTATATTTTTTTTTCTAAATAGCTTTTCACAAAGAAACCATGTTAGATGATGATGATGATGATTTTAGTATTCTTCCTTGTAGCAAGGATTGTGAAGGAAGCTTTTTCATTGATTTTTCACGATCCTCTCACAGTCGTTAATCTTAATTATGGCCCTCTTCATTCCTTGATTTTCTTCAAACACAGCAGCAGCAGAAGAACAAGTGCTTTGCATCATCCTCATCAGAATACAAGTCAGTTTCTCAACATAAAAAATTCCTTTTTGCTTTGGCACGACTTCACTAAAAACTGCATCTCTTCTTCTCCATCACATCGAGAATGATGTGCATCTTATTATTTTCCCATTCATTCATTCCTTCCTTTTCGAGAGTTTCCAAAACAAGTCAGTTTATTCATCCTTGAAAAAAAAAGTTTTGAGTTTATATCTTTTATCTATTCTGTGCTCTTATTTCATCGTTATTATCATTATCAGATTTTTCACGCTTGTATTATCATTTTTTTCTCAACAAAATATGTAAACTACTCTTCCTTCCTAAAACCAAATCCCAAAATTTTATTTTTAGAGGAAAAATGGCCCGGGCCAAGTCAAGTGTGTTGAAATTGAAGAATAACGGAAGCGAACCGTGTTGTTAATTTAAAATATTAAAATTTCCTGTCAATTCAAAAGCATCGTTTAAATTCGACTAATACACTATTTTTTTATATATTTTTTAAAAACTTGTGAATTAAATAGCAATTATCAAGGGAATTTACTCTTCATCCCTCCGCTTACTATATACGAGTATGCCTCACTGGTTTCATTCTTTCTTCTACGCTTTTAACCTTTATCATCATCTCATCATTTAGCTAATTAAGGGAACAATTTTTTGAAGTAAAATGTCATCCACATCCAAGCTGCTGGTTCTTTCAGGATTGGCAGTTTTATGTTAGCAGCATAGAAAAGTCATGGCTCGTTGCTCTCCATCAAAATCATAATAATAATCATGATCGATTTCAGAAAAAAGATAGGCAGTTTTATACTTTATATTGTTAAGTTATATTTTGATATCATGGTAGCAGAAATGTATTGCAGCTCATGATGATGATGATGATTAGACGACTAGGCTATTGTGAATGAGAAAAGGAGAAGAGCCACTCCTCTGAAAAAATCTTTATAGCACAATAACCTTGTGCCATGCTATGATGATGACGATGATATATACGTATTGTTAAGTGAGTACCATGACATAAGTATCACATCTTCTCGAGACTCTCGACATACAACATCAGCATAGCAGAGCAACCGTTCAGAGAAAATCGGACCAACAGCATATTATATTATTAATCATGTCGTATCTTCAATGAATGGGATGAATTGGGTTTGCAGTCAAGAAAAAGAGAGACGGAGAGAAGTAGAAAAGAGAACAACAGAAGCTAGAATGCAAGCAACGGAATATGACGGCTGAGAGTATATCAGAGCGAGAGTCAAGAGAAAAAAAGAGATTTATGGAGACACTCACAAATCTACATGTATACATTATTGTTGTAGAGCCCTAATTAGATGATAAAATGTTTTACTTTACAGAAGAGATTTATAAACTGCACAATATTTTCATATTAAATGCCTACCTATATCAGTCAACTAGCATGATCATAATAATAAGAATTTTGATTGCATTAAAAATGGCTCACTGACTTCATTACTCACTCTTGAATGCACTCACTTGCTTTTACATCCAATTTTGACGATTTTGTATAATGATGATTTTGAAAATGAGCATGGATGAAGATGAAGGTGCATTTATAACATCGTACTATAAATTTATCTCTTTTTGTAAACTTAATGTCTGTTAAGTTGTTGTGAGAATTGAGTGAAATCTTAAGAAGACCTTAAAAAGTAAGTCAGTGAGTAAGAATGGAGTCAACAGAAAGGACCATCATCATCAATAATTTTCTAACGGGGCTTGATTCTTTCCCTTCATCACTCTGCTTCCTCTTTTATATTTTTGTCGAATTAGCTTGGTAAAAACAGAATAAAGAGCATCTCATTTTTTTCCGTTTCTTAGAAAATGTTTTTTGCATTCCATCGTTTGCAATTAATCGGCATCTCATTTTTCAGCTAGAAATATTTATTTGAGACAATAAGCAAAAGGATGAACTTTATTATATATAGAAAGTAAAAATCAGAATAGAATTTATTGCATTATTTGTCGACCAGAAATAAGATCGATATAGCAGCCAGTATTATTTTTTAGACGAATTATTAGATGTTAAAAACCTGGGTACAATTTTTGTCGATATGACTCTATTTGATCCAAGAGATGCTTATCTTTTGCATAGAGATGAGGATGATGATTCTGCAGTTGCTGCGCTGCTGATGAAGTTCTCTTGTTATGGACATTGTTGCCGAGAAGGACGTGTGCTGAATCACTCACTACACATCTTTCTTTTTCTCTCGTCAAGATTATGTGCTCCTACTTAACTTACTACTACTTTTTCGTAGTTCAATAATAATGATATCGAAATTTATTATAAGCGACGCCAAGTAAGTGATATGATGAGAAAACTTTTATCCTTAATTCTGCTACTATACATGCTATACACAACCAACCACGCCACAAAAGATTTCAAATGAAATAAAGAGATAATTTTCTTCTTTTTACTTTACCAAAAAATTTTACCATTTAAAATTCAAAATGCACATCCAATCCATCAAAGAGATGAGTAGTCGCGTACAATTCAAGTATATATATACTTGCTATGTGGCGATACCAGAAGCAGTTTTGCATTATTATCCAAGTCCAATCATTGTAAAAAACCTGCTTTGATTTCAGCTTTGAGTTTTGAGTACGTGCACAACAATTCATCCATCTCATTTACCTTAAGTTCAGCAATGTCACGGTCGCGACATGCACATATTCAAAAAGTGATACATACCAGCCCAACTCACTCACTTGTACTTGTACAAATTCAATGCAATTTTTTCTTCGATCAACTTCTTTGTTGGGCTGAAGCACATTTTAAAAGACTAGTCTCTACTTGTACTTGCTCAACATATGCTCGTGGTTGGACTTTAAAAAAGAAAAATGTGCAACGAAGTGAAATACAATTGAAACTGACTTGTAGCCCGAGAATCGAGATGAAGAGAGACAGGGAAAATGCACAAAATAGAGTCCGGCATTGAATAATAAGTATGAAAGGAGCCAGAAGAACACAATAAAACTGGCCGATTTCCCCCAATTTTTCTGCAATGTCAGCAAACACCAAGACAAAGGACGACTCGAGCTCGACACATTTTCTGTCAATTTTATTTTTTCTGATCTTGAAAAAATGCAGCATTCCTAGCTACTTTATCACCTTAAAAATAATTATTCACTTTTTTGTGCAAAATTAATAATTTAATAATAAAATGTAAACAGATACTGTTATTTGGCCGAGGTTCAGATTTCTTACTAATTCAAGCAATTATTTTGTTTTCTAACTTCATTTATTTGGCGTTTGAACAATCATTTAAAGTTTACACATGAAAATGTTCTTCTGTTGCACAAAGGAAAAAATAACGTTGCGTTTGTCAGTTTACTGAATAAAGTAAATAGCTCAATAAAATTATATTTCTTTTGAAATCCAAGAAAACTTGATAATAATATTCCTGTGCACAGTATGATTGCCAACGGATTTAAATATTTTTGAACGTAAATTGTCCACTTGCATAGATGGAAATGAGTGAATTAGTAATAAAAATGGTAAACCAACGACCTGTTGCAGTGTACTCGAGTCGAGATGAAAAAATGAAAAAAGCAAAAAAAAAATAATATGATTACGATTACGCATCTGCTTACATGTCTAGCCAGTTTGTGTAATATTGAGACTCACACGCGCCATAAAAGTTGCCTTTTTTCTCATTTGAAATTCAAGTGATGACTGGCTGGAAGCAGTTTCTAACAAGATATCATAGTGTGCAAGATGCATACCGCGTTTAGGTCAAATTATTATTGTATTTCATGCAATTTCAAGTAAAAATCAGCAAAACGTCAAATTACAGTTAGCACAGCTCTGAGACAAGATCTGATTTCAATTCACAAAATGCAGTTGAATTCTATAAAAATATAAGAGACATTTTGAATTAGTTTCAAACTCTTAATTGTAAAATCAGTTCATCTATAGTTTCTGAGTTAAACCAAACCTATGCGAATGCTGCAACGGTTTTTCCTGATTTCTTTACAACATTTTGATTGAAACCTTTCCCAAACCTTTCCTTTTTCCCATTTAACAAATCAAAGACTATATCGACCCAACCACGACAACAGCAGCATATAAACGTGCCTA
>JAQFYG010000701.1:0-25543 GCA_034694325.1 Entomobrya corticalis | reverse complement strand
ATAACGGACAATAGCTATAACAGACACATTTTGAGAATCCCTGCCAGCGAGATAGGGTTTTACATGTTAAAGACAATACCTATAACGGACACATTTTGATGATCCCAACAAGCATTTTTGCGCTATATAACGGACATACATACCAAAACAAGCAAGTAAACGGGTATTTTTGGGATTTTCAGGGGTCTATGCTATATAATGGATATATCCGTTATATAGCAGAGACCAAGCATTAAAAGTTTTAGCACTGAATCTGATGCATGTACCTACATTAACAAAATTCAGACAACTACACTCTTTCTGTTTCTTCACATTCCTCTAAAAATACCCCACAAATACCCGAACTTCTGCTTTTTAATTCTACAATTTGACCCTGAATGGTGAGTACATGCATGTATACATATAACGGACATGTCTGTTATACATATAACGGACATGTCCGTTATACACATAACAGACAATAGCTATAACGGACAAAAAATCACTATCTCCTGCTTGTCAGTTACATCGAGCTTCGACTGTATATATGTTTTGTCTTTCAAGCGGCTCTTTTGTGAGAAACGATTGCGCTATTAAGTACAAGGATATAAAAACTGAAACAAGAGTATCCATTAAAAATACTGGACACATTATAGATTGGTGATAAATTGCTTACCTGGAAGGAGCATTTCTCTTTGGTTCGCATCCCATATACCACACGATATCGTCGATTTTCCAGGACCCAAGTTCTGAGGTGAGCTAGAAGAAAACGAGAAAAAAAAACAAAATTCTTAATTTTAGTATTAACACAACCTTTTAAAATCTGTCGTCGTCATACTAGAAGCCTTGTTCATCATCATTACAGTTAACAACTTAACTGAGAAATGAACGATAATTACAATAATTTTGTAACAAATAATAAAATTTTCATGCGGATCATACTTTTAATGAGTTCAAGAAATAATTGCATATGATAGTTATGACTTTTTCTTCAACTAGGAAATGCGCTGTCTGAAGTTACTACATTTTTCAACACCGAATCTAATAGATAGATTAATTGTACGTCATAGAAATAGTTAAGCGTCATGAAAATGTGATTGGAAAGAAAACGTTATGCTATACTCATTAATAATATCATAACTATCCAATTGCGACTAAATGAATGGAAAACTTTAAATGACAATGTTAATTGTTGCCTATTCTCACAAGCGTAAAAACAGCATTTCAAACTTTAAAAAAGGATTTCCAAAAATCTTGTCAAGTTTTTCAGTGTTGATGATGCAGACATGAATAATTGGTTTCATTAACATCTTTCATGAAGGAAAGCATTATCATCTTTTTCTCTGCAAGAGGCTCTCTGAGACGTTTTTGTTTACGAATTAGTTACAAACTTCATGAAATTGTCGTTATTGTGTCCCTTGAATGAGGAAACTTGTCTAATTACTTTTAAATTAGATTGTTAAATCTAATATCATTGTTGCTATATGATGATGATGATGGTGTAGATGACTCCCATAAAATATGCGGTTACCTCAAAATGACTAATTTCCCGTTCATATTTGGCTAGTTTAATCAGGACATAACATTATGTACACAAACTCAACATATAATCTGTTGTGTACTAAAGTAACTGTGGTGTGGTCACAAACAGTGAAGCAGCAAAAGAGGTCAGTTAGCAGCAGCTAGAACCAGAGCCATTTTGCTGTTTTCTAGTTCTCCCAACTAATTACATGGCCTGTTTCATTCTTGAATACATAAAGCCCTCTAATCAAGACTTTCTCACTGGAGATTACATTATGTCGTCTTGAAAAAGGGGAAAACTCAATTCACGTCAGAAAAATTAGTTTTTGCCAAAGTTAACAGCTAAAATGAAGGAGATTAGTTGGAAGATGTAGAGGAGGAGCGGCAAGGCAGGAAAAAACAGGATATTACATAATCCGATATATAGCATACTAGTTACTGCCCATCTTACAAACCACCACGAACACCACAACTCTCACACTCTTTTACTCTTTCTCCTCTTCTTTTTACATTCATTATAATTTCCTCGCTGATGATGGTTTGTGTGTGAGTGGGTGTGTGTTGGTTGGTGGCTCTATGGTAGAGACCCACTGATGACCAAAGAAAGTCATTGTGGCAAAGCCATTACATGCCAACATAAATACATACACATTTACTCTTACATCTTGTTTGCCTTGCCACTGTTTCAACTCCCTTCCTCTCTATTTCCCTTTTTTATCCTATGGCTAGCTAAGTAAGTAAACCAAAACTATAATGAGTAAAATGAAATCCATGTGTGCCGTGCGTACTTAAAAAGTTCATCTTAATTTGGGAGCAGTAGAAATTAAAAGAAAAACTCTCTTTTGTTTCTCTCCGTCTCCTTTTTCTCTCTCCCTCTGTCCCACTCCTGCTGCTACCTTGGTGGAGGTCTCCTTTTGTGCGTCTTTAATTATTAACTCTTAATTAATTCAAGCGTACTACCACCACCACCATTCCGGTAACTACAAGTAGTGCTGCTACTGCTACCACTTTTTCTCTTTCGTCCTAATAGAAGTGGTTGTTATAGCTTCAATCTCAACGAATGAGCTGTTCAGCAAAATCAAGGAGATATCAAAGGAATAAAGAGAAAGTGGGAGAGAGAACAGAGTCTCATGCCATAAGTGTAAGTTAAGCATTGAGAGAAGAAAAGGAGAAGGAAGTAGGAAAGTTTAAACTAATTTTCTATTTTATGTAGCGTATAATGCTGCCCTTTCTTGTGTTTCCTTAGTGCACCCCAAACACAAACACATAGTCACTTCACTTGTTCTCACTCTTTGTTCTTACTCTAACCATAAGGAAAAAAGAACATGTCGCATTTTCCTTTTTACATGCTGCTGGGCAACGTCAACAACAAGAAGAAAGTGAAGTTCTCCGTTTTTATGTGGACAAAATCAAATAAACCTGATGTCCACACGACAATCGATTCGCAGCTGAAATGAAAAATAATTTGCAAACAAAAAAGATTTGATGTCCTTACTTATGATCAGAGAAAAATATATGCTAGCGCGTGTCGCGTGTGATTTTGAATGTCATATCTTAATACGGAATATGTGATTTCCAAAAAGATCCGAATACGGGCCACTATTTGATTGCTTTTAAAATGTCTGATTGGTAATGTAATGATGAAGGCAGTATCGTTTCTTTAAAACTTAATGTCAAAGAGCTTTTTTATAGAAGTTTAAACTTCTTGCAAACCAAACTTAACATCTTTTTCGATTTTTGGATGAAACTTCATAGATTGTTCTCGGAGCTACAGACAGACAAGTAAAATGCAATATTTGTCCGGAATTATTTCAGCTACCTCATAAACGAACGATTCTGTTTCCTACATCTCTATTTCTTCATGTTTTGTTGAAACAGAGCTTTTTTAGCTAGAATATTAGTAAATTAAGGAGCATGTACGATATGTTTATACGATGATATTATCCGTCTATACTTTTAATTAACATACTTTTCCCAGCAATATTATGAGTAGGGTGCACTATATGTATACAATGCATAAGAATACGTATCACCTTCACTTTCCTGCGAAACAATGTTCATATCACCATCATATCATCCGAAAACAAAAAAATACTTCTTATGGAAGAAAATTGTTTAATTAAAAGTGGCACGAGGTGTATGTGTGTATATGACTGTATGTTATAGAAAAAATGTGCAGACAGTTACCTTAGAATCCTTGAAATATTTAAGCACTGCTTGACTAAACTGGAATGTGGATTTGCGGAAGGATTTGGATTTGCTGTCAGCGTATTTCAACTCTCCTGATATGGATTTCGGTTCCTTTGCCTGATAAAAAAGACAAAATAAAAATACAGATTGAAAAAGTAAAAGAGAAAATTAATACTCCTTCTTTTTAATAGTTTCTCTTTCTCTTTAAAATTTTCCTGGCATTAGCAAAACACAATGGTATGAGCTGGTATACTACAATACATGTACAATTTGATTGCACGATGGAAACAAAAAGCCATGATCTGATAGGAGTAGTGATAGGGTTTTTTAATTAAAACGTGAAGTTATTATTCACACCAGGGTTTACACTGCAAATAAGGAGAAAATTATTTTTTCTCGGTAGAAAAGAATTAGTGACTGATAGATGATCCGCCTAAATCATGTACCAGAAGTGTCGTTGCGTGAGTGGACAATCGGCGATGGTGGAATACGAAAAATGTATGCATAAACTTTTCCAGAAGTAATAAGACATATTTTTTTGGTATGCTTTGGACAATAGCTTTTTAGGTAATGAAATAAATGCTGAAGAGAAATAGTCGATGTACATTTCATATTTTTAGATTAAAATTCGTTTGAAGTTTCTTCAATTACAGCGTATGTAGTTTTTACGCATTTTATGATCATTGGAAAGAAATTATGAGTGAATTCGATAACAAACATTATGTTTAGTTTTCATTTTGTAATATCACTTACGAAATGGACAAGGGAAGGATACAGTTGATTCTCTTTGAGAATAAGATAGTTGGTTTTTCTCTCTTCACTGTCCCAAATACTCCATCTGAGAACTGTTTCAATAACCTTTTCCGATGGATGTAAAGGCCTCTCCAAAGCTTCATTACAGATTACCTCGTAAAGCGTGAGATTGTCAATGTTCTTAAACTTGATCATCGAGCAAATTTGTTGAACAATTATATTTGTTGTACTATTTGGTGTCAACTATAAACAAAAAACATATATATTTATGCGTTATTTCGCTAATTGTATTATAGATACTTAAACCATATATGATAATTAAAGTCGTGTCCACTTACTGTTATATTTATGGGAGAGCTCTCGTCCTTTTCCCAAACGTATATCCAAATTTTCATGTCTCCTGAGCATTTTCTCTTGCACGAGCCTAAATGAAAGTTTTCCAGTGCATCCTGCATTTTCTTCTCTCTAGCTATTTCTTGAGGATCAACGCGGAAAAGTTCGTAGTAGTTTTCAATCAAGTCCCGTACTACATCGCATTCAGCAATCGCTATTTCGTATGAATGTGCCAATTTCGATGTCTGTAAGTTCAAATGACATGAGCAGTGATAAATTTTAGTAAATCAACCAATAATTACAAATAAATTCAAGCACATATTTGCATTAATACGTACATCCACATTCATGAGTGTTGGCCCCCAAATTGGTGCCAAATTAAGTAGTGGCATCAAGTTCTTTTCATGAAGTTCATGAACAGCATACAGATGACAAATCAGCTTCTTCATAATATTGTAATTTATTTCAGGGAGCTCCTCTAGCAATCGTATGTATTCTGCCATTTTCGCTTCTGCATTAACGATATCTGTGGGAAACATTTCATCGTTAATAAAATATTTAAAAAATGATATGAAAATTTAATGATTTTTAAATGTTTCCAATCTTTTTCTTACTTGCAGCTTTAATCCATTTATCGTATAATTTGACTGTGACTAGAGGTTCAGGCAAAGTTCGGAAAAATCGTTTGAGTGTGCCGGCCACGTCATGAGCAGAAAATTCTTTATGAGAGATTGTCACCGACCATGCATCATTTTTGAAGTCTTGTAAAAGCTGAGTTATTCTCGTATTGGATCCACTTTGTCTGTAAATCCCTTCAGAAAGTGTACCTGGAAAAGATAATCAATTCCGCATAAAATTTGTAGTTTGATTACATGAGTAAAGCATGGATTTTATTTTTAATTACTTGCACTTTTATCATTTTCACTGATTGCTTACCATGAGCATACAGGAAATCTATGCATTTATCTACGATCACAGGCACGTTGTCCAGAGTGAGTTGCATCTCCAGAAACTCAGACCCATTGAATGAGGATGCACCCTTTATCAATTTCTCCCAGTTTGCAGTGACTTTTGCGCTTTCCGTTTGAATGTATAATAGTTTGCAAATAAAATCGACTGTGAGCACGTCCGAGTTATCCACGTAAGAACATTTGTATTCGTCTTCTTTTTGACTTAGAACTACAAACAAGGAGTGAAATTGGTTAGTTTTGATAGTAAAGCTTTAAATATTACAAAAATTTGAAATCAAAGTATTGCTCCGAACTCACCAATTGAGCGGGCTTTTCGGAGATCCATTTCATATGACTCATCTCCCTTCCAATAAGAATAGTATAATGTTCTATCTTTCAATATTAACCAGCATGGTCGCCAATCGCTAGTCACCGTTTCCTGAAAATCATACAAAATGACAAAATAAATCTTTCATCATAAAACAGCATGCACTAATCAAACAGTTTAATTCAATGGACATCTAATTAATTACCTTTATGAAGCACCAGCCACCTCTGTCGAAATTTGTCAGTATGGACGCAGGAAACGCTGGCGTGTACACTTCTATCAGTTTTTGCATCCAAGCGCTTCTCTCCTCTTCCGACCCCGAGGCAAACACATGGCTTGGGTTTTTTCCTCCGGAAAGTCCAATCTCGAAACACCTCAGATCATTTTGACTCTGAGCAACCTTGTAGTCATTCCTCTTTGAAACAACAGCAAACTTATCCAACGGAATTTCAGAGGTGACTTCTGATTTCTCATTGTAAAAAGTCAGCTTTGCCTTGGCAAGCACACCCCACTTCTTTGAAAACTCGTTCTTTCTCAGTCCGGTTGCCTTATACAAATGGGACGAGTACACAATAGATTGACGATAAATGGGAGCAAATTTGCACTTGGTGCTTTCTGGATGTGGCTCCAAACACTTTTGACAAGGTGTTGTTACGGATCCGTAAGTTTCTTCAGCGCTCAGCAAAGACACCGACTTTTTATCATCTTTCTCTTCCTTGATGGGATTGAGTCTAAATTTGCTACTAAACTTGCGGAAAAAATTGCTTTGCGTTTGTTGAGTGGATGACGGAGGACCCGGTGGAGAAATTGTTGGGGTTGTTACTAGGTCCAATGCTTCTGCTGTTGTTGTTGTGTGATCAGTCGTTGAGGCACATGGTTTTTCATTACTGTCCTTTTCTTCCACAATAACTGGTGGAGATGGTGAGGAAGGTAAAATCCCATGTTTTGAGAACTCTTCAGTTTTACTACGGAGCACCCTAGTACCCATCCTGGGCTTTGGGGAAAGTTTAGGACTGATGCCCTCTTTCGGAGAAGATATTGGCTCATACATTTCATCAATGACTTTGATTTCTCTGGAACTACGCGGAGTAGACGGGGAGTAGCTAGGATTATCTATGCAGAGGGACACAACACCAAGTGGCACTGGACTTCGTTCTTCATTGGTCGTTGACGAGGATCCGTCACACGAATTTTCAGGGCCATCGTCCCCATCCGTGTCAATATACTCGTATCGATGTTGTTGCGTGTCATTCAGATCAAGAGGAGTGGCTGTGGGAGGAAATCCCATTGCAAGGCTGGTGGCTCTTGCATCAAATAAAGGATCAAATTCTTGCACTACTGAGTGCCTTGACGCGAGACTTGAGCTAGAATTGTTCTTGAGGGTTGTACCAGAATCGAAGGAATTATTAGAATGACTTAGAAATACTACGGCACCATCTTCAATAGCCACCTCATCATACTCGTGACCTTTCTTGGACCTATGACTGTCTCGTCTACTGCCCCCAGTACTGTTGCTACTTGCACTGCTAGATGTACTGCGACTAGAGGAATGTCTGCGAAGTATTACCGAAGACCCTGCAGATCTCTCACTTCCGGTTTCACTTTGACGATGGAGTTCTTGTGAACCTTTCGGTGGTGTTCCCAATGAACGTCTTTTGCTTACACCAACTACTCCAGATAATTTTGGGGATCCCCTAGAATTGTCCGGTACGTCGTATTTGTGCATGTCGCTAATGTCGTATGCTGTCGGATCAAACTTTCCAAAAGCTTTGTTTGACTTTGATTGATGATTATGATGGTCGGTGGCTGAATTAAAACTTGCGTGATGATTGTTCAGACTTGATTGCACGTTAGAAGTAGGGACTCTTTCTAAAACTGGGACTGTTGCTCGTTTGCTATTAGTGAAGTTGCTATTAATTGGCAAATTATACTCGACAGAGCTATTGCTAAGATTGTTGCTGCTAACCATATTATCGATACCTCTCCTCGTTGTATGTTTTGTACTTGAAGAACTGATTGTGTGAAATTTTCTGCTGTTATCAACGTAAGACTTTGACATCCCTTTGGGCGATGAAGAGTACGACGAAATCGGTTCGTAACATTCTGCTGATGGAGGACACGAAATCTTTCTTTCGATGGAATTTTTTGAAGACACATTGGAATGAGCTGAAGAACTGACGTCTGCCTCATCCAACGAGGAAAGTCGAGGAAGTACTATATTTGGACTTCTCTTGGGTTTAGAAGGAACCGTATTTGAAGAGAAGGCGCTATGCGTAACACTTGCACTATCCCCATGACTATATCTCCACCTACCTCCACTAACGGTTAGCTCAACTGGTAAGGGCCTTGCTGGTGGGGGCTCTTGGTAAAGATCAGAATAATCGGAGGAGGATTTCGAAGTTGTGGTGGTGGAGGAGCTTAAAGATGCTATGGAAATTCTAGATCTTGCGGCTTCATCTAAATCTTCAATTGGAGAGCGAAAAGAAATAGTTGACAAGGGTTCTGTTTCTTTGATTGAGGTCTCAAAATCTTCAAATGGATCTCCGACAACTCTTTTGAATAAGTTAATGGTTGCGCGTTTTTCTTCTGACTCTTTACTTAGTTGTGGAAGGTTTGGACGAGAGGGAATATTTGCAAAATCAATGTCATCATCTACGTCATCGTCATACTCATCCGATTTGATGCTTCCAGATATAGACTGTGGCGCAGAAGAAAAGTTTGTCAGATCTGGCATATTTGTCATGCTGCTAGGTGATGGCGAAGACGATGTTGCTGTTGTCCCATTACTTCTAAGAAATTTTCTGGGTAAGGGCACAGGTCTATTAAAAGGAGGGGAATCGGTCCCTGTGGAAAATTTGGACATGTTTGGTTTTTGTTCCATTAAGTTGTCAATGTTGGAGTTGATGTCCGAAGGAGAGTCTCTTACAGACGGTTTTGGGCTCAAAGATTTCATTCCATGACTTTCAAAGTTCCTATTTGATTTACGGGGTAGGGGAACAGGTTTGATTTTGAACGTTCCCACAGAATCGCTATCCATTTTTGGTGCTTGGAATGTAAAAACTCCTTTAACCAAAATAAATGGAGAGTAGAGTCGGCATCAAGGGATGGGAAGACGGGTTTTAACCTGTAATAGATGTTGCTTCAGCATTTAGAATTTTGCTTCAATTTTATACTTTTTGAATATATAGTTGATCTTTATGAAATATCTATTGGCTTACGCAAAATAAAATGTGGGACGGATGGCTAGCAGTGTATCTGCCATCAATCCGATTTATCCTTTAGTTGTCATTTTGAAAACTGTATAAAATATAGGTTCCAGGTAAAATCTGTAGAAAGAAACACACATTAAAAAACTATTTAAATTTTTCAAAATTTATTTATTGGTAAAAGTAATTGTACTTCCAATTGCTAATGTAAAAATCAAATAAAATACCACAGTTCAGAGAAACTATTTCATATCCTACATTCAGAGAACCGTATCTAGCTTAATCTACAAAATTAAAATATTCAATCTGAGCCAATTTCATAGTAAAATGGCACCAGGCTAACAATTTTTATACGTACTTTGGTAATGTATGCAACTTTAATGCAGATATGATTACTGTCATAAAAAGTTTAGTACAAATTTACGATATAGTAAGCTTGAGACTGACACAAATTACAAAAATATTGTGCATATAAAACTCGAATAAATGAATAAATAAGTAAAATCTGCTGCGTGATTAACTGCGTTTTTTGCAATTTATGCTTACAGAAGCCCTAAGTCAAATTAATAGACATTTACTAATACTCAACATATTGCCAAGTTTATTTGAAACAGAAAAACAGATTTTTAATGAAAACAGGTCATTTTCAACAAACTGGAAAAAAACTATTCTATTTTATACGAGCCAAATTAATGGTCAACTAAAGTCAGGTTTAGCAAAATTGTATGCATTATGTATCTGTCCATATTATGCATGAAAAGTTTTGCAAACACATCAATGTGTGTTTTGTATCAAATATTGTGCATCCTCAGCAGAACAGCTAATACTTGGATGAAAATATGTATTTAGGCTTCAATTCAGTTTATCTCAAACCAAAAGTTGTATAGTTACTCACAAAACAAAGTATTGAGAATGATGTTGATGGCTATTAACTGATAAGCTGCATTAAGTAAAGGGTGGGCGTATATAGCCTATTACTATGCTTATTCTTAATATTTATCCTTGTCTTTTGGGTAGTCCGTATTTATCACAAGCTGCCAAGTACATTTAACATGTTCACACAATTTGTATATGAAATTAATTCCAGGCTTTCCACAAACAAGAGTTGTTCTAAAGTTCAACCAGAGTTACAAGTCTTAGTGTGAACCGCTATTATTGAAAATAATTACCTATGTCGTTATTCTCACAGCAACAAAAGCACAGCTTTCAAATTTGAACAAAGGAACGGAGTGGAAAAAGTCTAATTCAAAATCCAAAATAACTCTCCTTCCGTAATCCGTACTGTAAAATCGTGTACTTTTATATTTGAAATCTTTCCTACTCTTCTTATTCCTGTCAAATATATCACTGGTTAAACAGAGCTTGAGTGCTCGCTATGAAGAAATCCAAACGTTTACTCTTTACTCGTCTTTTTCTGTCAAGTAACAAGTGACACACGAAAAAAAAAGCTATTTCAATCCAAAACTCTGTTTCAACTCTTTTACTTATGATCTGTTAGAATGAGTCATGCATGATCACTCTAAACTGAGTGCATTTATTATCTTAAACTTTTATAACCATAAAACAAAAAAAATAATTAATGACATAACAACTTCACGTCTATGCATACTAATAAAACCTACCACGTAATACACACATATAATATAAAAAGGTGTAAATTTATTTACATCATGACGTATATAGCAAAAGAAACTTACATTTTTGTCACTTGACTGATAATTCCAAGTGAAGTCAAAGTCACAACTCTTCTGCATGTACATGTACTATATTTCTATGCCTGTGTTTTGCGTGTTTTATATTTTAAGACATAAAATGATTCTTAAATTAAAACACCTATCACCACCATCGTTGTCGTCAGTAATATCGCTTGACAGTATACATGATAGTGACAATGATCATGTCGATAAAAACTCCCTGGTATATAGCTTACTTCTTTTAATCTCGGTTCTTACGTGAGCATCCACGTAAAAACAATTTTTACACACAGACTTACTAATTTAGATAAAATGAAGAACAAGACATTCTAGAGTTAAAACATTATACAAACGCTATTTTTTCAAAAACAATATTATCTATCATCTACACTAATGTCACTCACAATAACAAATAATCATACTATACTTAAGTTGCAATTTATAAATTTCCTCGTGAACATAATAGTATTCAAAATTTACACTGAAAGGCACATCACACTCATATACTAATAATAAAAAATGAGGATAAGTGTTACAACTATTTAGTCTATCTCATTTCATTTTCATTTATGGATGGCTACATGTCATGTTCATCGTGTTACACAAGTGCACATACAGAAGATGATGACGGTTTTTAAAATAACGTTAAGTCGTTTTTTCTAGAAGAAGTAGTAGCTCTCTATATCAGTTTACCAGTGCTTTGTCTAAATACATAGCATCTAAAGTAATTACAGTGTTGATGGGAATGACAAATTCACTTCCTAAATTTCAAATAGGTAAAAACTTACTTTTCCTTTTAAAACAAAAAGACGACGACGGCAGACTCAAGAGCTAATCAGCTAATCACGCCTGAACTTGCCCACCGTCGATTATGCTATGTTAACTATTTCGATTGTTGTTATTACTCATTGCTCATTTACTTATTGCTTCTTGCTTGCTACTTTAGTTATTAGTTGCCATTATATTTTACTTTTTTTGTACAATACGTTACACTTACAGATTTCACACCGATACATTATTACGATAACTTTTCTGTCTATCTAGCTATCTATCATTGAAACATAATATTATTTTTGATTGGATATGGTATGTACAGAAACGGCTAAAAACAATAATAATGTTAATGGTAATGAAGATAATGTATAAATAAATAACCTTTACAAAAGGAAACGTGTGTTTTTGTGTGTGCGTGTTGTGTGAATAAGTGGAAGGCAGTCAGTGCAATATGTAGGTGCTCCTAGTTTTTGATATTATGTGTGCTGTTGTTGTACGTGTGTGGTTACAAATGAAAATGAAAACTTATGATTATGTTGTGTCTACGATATTTCTAATCTAACTCTTTTCTCGAGGGATCGCCTTATGATATTATGATGATGATCATGGCATGGCAATGGCAAATAGCAATACATGCATACACTTTATAATAATAATATATGCAATTCAATATTAGGATTTGGGATGCAATGATGGTTGAAGGTGGTAGTAGCGGTGTTGCTGGTTCTGGTTTGTATGGTGTGGTGAATGGTGATGATGTGATATGAGCTGTTGGTGCTGCTGCTAAACCATAAAGGCAAAAACTATCAAAAAAATATACATCCATATTTTAGTGAGCATTATTCTATAGGATTTTTCTATAGAGTTTATGATGATGATATTATTTGAGTGAATGTGTGCAAGTACATATGCTTCGCCTCACTTGTAGGCATTCATGGCGATGATCATGATGAACATGAACTCACAAAAATAGGTACGTACATGAACAAACAGAAAAAATAGGTAGTGTTTGCAACAAAAAGTCACAAAATATCCATGTCCATAATGATGCATGCATTCAAGTAGAAGAAGTGAAGTGAAGGGGGAAGTTTTATGGCTTAACTTGACTTATACTGACTGTCACACAACAAGTATTTCTTTTTACAGAAGAGAGTCAAGTCAAGAGTAAAGAGAGGCAATCAAAGTCAAAAGCTAAAGTGTATGTTTGCTTTTATGTTTGATCGTAAGTGTATGCTATTCAATGACCAGCAACAATTAAGGCTATTTCTTATTTCATCCAACTGGTCAACGTTAAAGATGAGCTTCAGTGGTACATGTAAATTTTGTAGAAAATAAGAAGGAGTAAAGTGACTAAATGGTTTAGAGAGGTTGGTGTTGGCGAGCATGGAATGCTTAATGCATACACGGACAGAAATGTGATTGGAATATTTTGATGTGAGAATGATGATCATCTCTATGAGGTCGTGTAAGAGACATGACATTTCACTCTAACTATACGTTGCATGAGAAGTCAGAAACATTTCATATGAAAATATAACACAAATGTAGATGTCTGCGAATAAAGAATTTTATAGTTTTTCGGACTTTTTTAAATTCAATGTTTCTTCTCTAATCAAGTATCTAGCTTTGACTTGAGACCTAGTGTTGCTTCGTGCATGTTGTTTGTTTTGTCACTTTTGTAGCCCCATATGTGAGGACGATGAGTCATCCTTCCGAACTACTCGTGGGTCTTTTGCAGGAGAGAGTTTCTCTCCTGCTGCTGGTTGTTGTAACTTGTAGCTATATGCATTAGAGAAAAATGATAATGATGTGTTGACTTTAGTGGGAGAAAAAGATGCATGCAAGCCACAATAACAACGACGATGACATATAGACGACTGCTACGGTGCAATATGTTTACGAGCATATTTTTGTTATGATTTCTATTGGAATTAATCACGCTGAAGATAATGATGAGGTGGAGCTCTCTGTAATTGTAGCAGTTTAGTAATTCATCTTTAAAAGAAAAATGTAGGGTGGCATAAGAATTTATGGTAGAAGATTTTAAACACTCAAATTTTAAAAGTGTGGTTTCAAAAACGAACTGATAATAGAACTCGCTCACAGAAAATAGTTTAAATGACATCTTTATTCGTTTAAAGACAAGTTTGTGTGTTAAGCACGCTTAACTACCAGTCCAAACACTATATAAAAATGCAATGTGAACATTTCTCAGCCTAGGTAATTGCCATCACATTCACATACCAAACGGCAAGCTATTCCGAATCGTTATTCGTTATCCTTATGTCATCAGTTCAGAATGCAGACTGGTTGATGCCTGTTTTCTAGGAAAATTATGGGTCTCAGCAACAAGTCTTTGAGTTTGTTCATAAATTAGTCATTCATTTTTATTCATTTCTCCATCCATCCCTCTCTGCATACATATTTTTATCGCTTTTTTTTCTTCCAGGGGATACCAGAAAATCGTTTACTTAACCTGAATAGGTATACTGGTACCGCCCTAATATTTTGACTCTATTATATTATGACTAATATCAGGAAAAATGGATGCATACATACATGTTTTTAAATTGTTTTTTTTTACTTCACAAGGGTTATCCTTCCGCAAACATTTTCCACGGCACAGGAAGAGGCAAAAGCAGAAAGGTCAAAATTTCTCTTTGTTATGTCAAAGTAAAAAAACTGAACAACATTTAAATTGGTTTATTTTAATTCAAGACTGATCACTACTCTATGAGTGTAACACAACAATAATTACTAGTTTGTGTTTGGAATAAAAAGCTATTTTTGTGTGCTACAAATCTTTCAATCTCTGAACTCAATTGACCTCCGACAACTTCTCACTTCTGTATTCTAATCGACTAGCGATAAAACAATATAAACTGGATTAAATAACAATAATTCCTTGTTGCTCTTTCCATTGAGCAACCAAAATGTTAAAGGTTAAGGACTTGGCTGATTTGAATTTGAATGTTATTTAATCTCACATGGGAACAATTGTAAGATTGAAAGAAAAAAACCTAACTGTGGGAGCATTAAAGTGAAACGAAAAAATGTTGAACATGCAATGCGATTCTGTACATATCTAACAATAAGAATAAGTATAGAGATCAAAGAGCAAAACAATCATATAGTCCAACTCCAACTGAAACCATACCAAATGAAATTCACTTACCATCACATCAACCAATCAAGGCAAAAAGCTATTATTAAGAGCATGAAAATTAACAAAAATGCCAGAGTGGTTCTCTTAAATTCTTTAAAAAAGAAGAGGACCATTACAAATAATATATTACATTATGGATTATAACCCACTGACTGTTGACTCTTGATCTTATGTAGTCGGAAAGACAAAGTAAACTTGTTGATATATATGTGTGATAAAAATGGAATAAATGACTTTTGTTAAAGAACACAAATAGATGTAAACGACAAAAAAAGATTTTCTTTTACATGACACCACCACCATCATCACAATCAATCGTCATCACCATCATCATAAATTTGCTGTTTTTGGCAATGAAGTTACATACAACAGCGACCGAACCGCAGCGTACAGCGTAAATTAATACCTGTGAATATACGTACATGTACTTACAATACTAACTAGCAACGACTACAAGATCACGATCATCGTAAATGTATTCCTTTTTCATGACGATGATGACTCATAGGGATGATCAGCTCATGTTGATAACCACTTAACAGTGTATTGTTTGCCTTCATTCAACTTCTTTTTTAAAAAAATATAAGAGGGCATTTAAAAAAATGGGAAATTAATGCAGCAGCAGCATCACCAGAGATGACGACCGGTAGGTTTACATAATGCATACTAGTTTGTTTAAGTATTTCAGCTTTACAATTAGAAATTAAAATGTATTTAAAGTAAACAACATCATAGTACTATAATGTGCTTGCTTAGTATGCATATTTTACTAAATTATTTCATGAGCTGATAACTACACAACTAGTTCAAAGATTTTTGTATTATCTCACCTGAAATTGCTGGCTAAAAAAGTCAGTAAACGAGTCTGCACTGTTCTTAATATGGTCAAAATCACAACAATATATTGAGCGTTGTCATGAGGTTTTTCCATGCAGTCTTGAGTGGTGGAGGAGAACAAGAATTGAATGAATGGTTACACAAAATATAGTAGCATTTTTTCTAAAATATTTTTATATTGCTTTGCGGTGCACTGTTATTAGAGGTTTCTGGGTGAACGAATAACAGCCTTAAATGAACAATCTAATTACGATCTATCAAATCAAACAAAACCTTTTTGTTCAATAATGAACCACCAAATGCATACAACATTGAAAAATCAAAACTTATCGTTTTTTGGCGACTACTAGAAAGAAATCCATAGACATAACAATAATGATATCAAAAAACGTGTACGTGCATGGTCGGTACATGAGACCGTATAATTGATTGAGATATTGTAACATTAATGGTCAATACACATAATTTTTATAGAAACTATTGAATTGAAGGGTGTGTAAACTGTAGATGTGTATCCTTTGTAATAAAATGCACATGCGACGCGACACTCAATTCCTTCCTCTGACTTAAATCAACCACGCATATAGCAAATTACAATTAAGAATGGTTAGCAGTATTTTCAAGTTGGTTGAATCTACTCTATCAAATAGCACTTTATGTAATGCCAACAAAGCAATGGTTGTAGTCGACAGTAGTAATTATGTATTATGTGATGCCTTTGTTCTTTTTGTCGAGATGCTGAAAATTGAGAAACTCAAATGAAGCGTAATATGACTAATCGCTCAAGCACATAAGCAGCAAGTAAAAATGGTGCATACGCTGTAAGCATAAAGCATCTCCAATTCACAATTCCTTGCTGGTTTCTCTATCGTTTGTGGTTACTTGTTGCTCTTGTCGACGCCACGCTGATTGCAACAGATTGACAAATCGTTTTAATTTTATTATGGCGACAAGTGTTGTATTGTCTGTGACCCAATAATAATATTTTTATTGTTTTTGAAAAAAATACTTTTAGAATATGCACTCTACACATTTTCATTTTGTCATTTCTCATTTTACTCTACTTAAAATTCAATTTTTTATGGAAAAAATGAATCGAGCTTATTCTTTATGCTTCAGCTAAAGATGTTTATTGCTTGTTGTTTTAATTTCACTGTATGCATTTACATGATGTATATACGTGGCTGGCATTTTTTGCAAATTAGTCAACAAATTCAAAAGCAGATTTTCAACTGGAGTATTATTGGTGAAAATGACTATAAATCCCAATGTAGTTCAATATATTAAGATAAAAATTGGTCCATATGTCTAAAAATAATAATCATGTTAAAATATTGAATGAGATACACGAGTGTTAAATGGGTTCTATGGCTTATTTATGAGCTTTATGACAATAAATAAACCATTAAAACAATTAAATTTTATATAATGCTTGTGTTTTTACATGGTGTTTAGGACTATCTCTTGACAAAGAAGTTTTAAACCGTTTTTCTATTCAAATTAGGTTTGATTTCCTGTGTGATTCTCAAATCTTCAAGGATTTTATATAATGGGTAAGTATATGTCGATGTCGCAACTGCAGTTTTTGAGTAACTCTAAATAATTACCATTAAAACCCTATTTAAGGGGAATTTCCACAGTTTATCTTGCACTGTAAATTTGCAAATTGCCCATCAGAATTAATGTAGTTTGAGAAACTTGTCATTGTCATTCTATTTAAAAACCAGAAGCATTCAAATATCAATATCCTAGAATTAGAATCAATGCTCAGAGTTTGTTATGATCATCATAAAATATTTAAGTGTTTTTGCTACGAAGGAAGTTAAATAGGCATCTTTGCATGTACCAATCGTCACATTTTTAAAATAGTAATTTGCAAATGAAAAACGACTGTGTACAACTTGCTGTAAATGCAGTGTAGAACAAAATTCTAACAGTAAGCATTGAGCAAGAGCACACTTTAAAATATTTTGATGGCGTTTTGTGTCTGCACGTGTTTATGCCGGATTTTTTCCGATTATTTTGAGTTATATGATTTGTGAAAGTATCAATGCATGCGTGTGGCCATAAAAATTCTTAAATGCAGATCTTAGGCTGGTATTGCCAAACTCTAGCACTAACACAAACTGTCTGCGTACGCTGTGGGCTTTATATCGCATATACGTACTCTATTCCAACTATATCAGTTATGATATCAGAAAGGATGAACGAGCAAAAAAGAATGAATATCCGATAGCGATAAGCAATTGAAACGTGAAAAAAAGAAAGACACATTGATATGTCAACAAACAGGATCAATGGCTCTCCTACAGTTGCAGTTTACAGTGCCAAATTTTGATCTATTTTCTCAGATCTCAGAAGAGAAGGAGTATATGTTTTTCAATTCCAGATAGTTTGCGTCTATTTCAAACCTATCTGTAACCGTAAGTATTTTAACCAAGAAATATAACATTTTGCTTGCATTGTAGCCTTGCGTATGTTAAATTTCTTCATACGCCGGTGTTATTATATGCACTTTTCACCAATAACCTCGATGCAATATGAAAACGAAATCGCATTGCATTTTTTTACATAGACGGTTTGAGATTTCAGCATCCGATCGGATGAAGTATGGAAATCGCTACAGATATCAGATTGCACATTCCTTCAGGTAAACTTATTACAAAACATGCATATACATAGGTATATATGCATACCAAACCAGTTAATAAACTCTACTTAGGTATTAATCATTAAATATAGAATATCTATATGTATCGTCTATAATCTAAAGACCTTGTGTCTAAAGTCTGAGCTCTAACAAAACTGACTTTATTTTTATAATTACGCCGACCTTGACGGCTAAGATAAAGGCATTAAAATTCTATCTTTTGATATGATCGCATTTTATTTTAAGTGGTACGTTGTACTCGTCTCGTCTTTGCATAATGTGCATTAAAAATCTTCTCCCTCAACTCATAGCATAAAAGCATTTTGGCATTCCTTGCAATCTTTTTTCTTCCACTGCAATGTTTTTGCAGTCATAGCCAAAAATATTGAATATAGCATTTGCAGTGTGTAGGCAATAGCATAAAATATATTTAATTGGTTCATTTTCTTAGTTAAAACTTCATTTCGAATGATCATAGTTTAACTGTATGTATATCTAGAGAATTAAATATAAAAATGTGGAGTAATGTTGCATGCAAAAATGAATAAAAACTATCGTCGTTATCAGGAATATTTGCTCGGGAAATATTAAAATAATTACTTGTACAATGCATCCATGTTTAGTGCAAGTAGCGGCAGCCTTTTCATATCATGAATACCGTGTTTACCTGTTGAAGCAAAAAGTGGCTGTCTTTTCCCCAACAAACCAACCTTTGTGAGATATGTCCTAATGTGTAGAATTGAGAATACCTAGTCCTTCCTTCCTGAATTCAAGTAAGATTTGAATCACATTCAAGACTTGACCATAAACCACAGAAACCTTTCGCTCCTTTTTGACAGCAACGAACATTTATAAATAATTGTAATCTAATTCACAGGCATAAAAAAGTTGTTTCTTTAAGTTTTAAATTCGTCAACTTCCTTTTTGTAAACAGAACGGTATAAATATTCGAAATCAAATCATTATGCAATGTAAATAAAACTGCATACTTTGATAAGTTCTCTTTTATGTGCTTGATTTGCGTTATGAAATATCCTCGTTGGGATTTATTTATATGTAATGCACTGCGTTTTGATAATACGTTACCTTGAAATACAACATTTTGTTGAAAGCTTGTGTGAAAATAAACATGCTAAAATTCATGATTAATACATATGTTGTAGATCAAGAAAATACATATAAATGGGAACAACGTGTAATTAATAGCTCAATGTCAACAAAAATATAGAAATTTATTAAGATCAACTTTATGCAATAATGCACCTTCATTATATCCTGCTAATCTCAATTATGCTTTCAAATTTAATCGTGGAAAAATGACGTTGCTTCTGGAACAGCTTCTGCTGCATCGTCATCATCATCAGCAGTATTTGCGCAATCATCAGCGTCACTGGAAACATCGTCTGATCCGCTTATTGTACTATCAGCAGCGGCGTACTGTACTGATGAATTAATAGCCTCGACCTCTTGTAGTGGCTTGTCTTCTCCTTGCTTTTTCACTGGAAAGTAAATTTGATAGCCGTAGATTTTTTCACCGGATGAACCATTCATCTGTGTTACTGGGTAAAACAGTTGATCTCCAACTTGGACAGTCGGCACGGGAGGAAATTCATGATTCTCCTTGACAAATGAAAAGACGTCTATCATTGTATGCGAATGTTCATCTGCAATTGAGCGTAAAACATGAAAATCATTTAATTTTCTAAGGTAAACAAATAAGAGACTTAAGTATAATATTAGCATCCAACATTATTAACTTTAACATGTGTACTCGTATACCACATTATATTATATCCTTGACATGTGACTCGTATTCTCACATAAATGTATACTTTCAGTTTCAGTCCTTAAACTATAAAAAGATTAATAATACTATATTAATTACTAATAAGATTACTATAGAATGTCTATGCTAATGTTGAATGTATGATTTAAATTTCTCGGATCAAAAGTTTTAATGAGCTAATGTGGCAAAATTTTTGTAAATTAGTCGTAACGAATCAAAATCATTCCTTCAAAATTAATATTCGTTGATACATAAAGCAATAGATTAAAAGGGGTAACAAAAGTGATGACGTGTTCAGTAAATTCAGCTTAAATTTCACCATATTAAATGTAAGACATTGAGACAATTAATGAATTAAGACTAAAATTTGTGAGCTTAACAGTCTTTTGGATTTCTGTTTCATCTATAAACACTATTTGGCTACCTCATGAGTGTTGAGCCTTTTTATTCAATTCAAGATCAACAAATCTGTTTTAAAGTCTGAAGAAACTGTAACCGTACCTACGCCTACATGCAACAAAACATAAGATACTACATGTCCTTTATGTACACAGCTTTGTATTTGATCATTATGTATCAATATTTTGTGTAAAATCCCTGCTTAATATCGGCTATATTTCATGTAAAAATGTTCTAAATATTAATGAGCATCTCTGTATTAAATATTAAACGAGTGTAAAATTAGGTATAGTTTCGTAGCACTGAAAGTTTATCGACATAACTGGGCTACTAACTACTAATTCATTTCATTTTAAGTTTTGATAATTCAAATGGTAAATAGTAAATTAAAGTACCGTCGGTATTCAACAGCGTCATTTCCTCTTCCGACGCCCTTCCAGAAAGTCGTGCGGTTTTCCTTGGAGGCCCCTCCGGTTGTTCCGGTGGAAGTAACGACCGAGCTGTACCCTCATTGTATGCCATTCTTTTCAGCTTGATAAACAAAAAAGTTTCAAAGTGATTAACTGTTTTCAACGGTACCACTTTCTGTATTGTACACAGTACGATATTCAATTATTCTGAATAGATATTGAAAGCACTAACGAAGTAATGTATTCAATCAAATACAAAATTTATTAATTACCGAATTCCACATTGAAAGGCTGAAATGGATGTGCGGAATGCTTTTTAACTTCTAGTAACCTTTTGCTCTAATTATAAATACTTTGTTTTAATGCTTTCTTGGAATAACGAATAACTTGTTCAGTTCGGACAGAGAAAACACGGGCAACTGAATGATCGTCACAGAAGAATGAGTGTTTACTACATTGTACCCGCTTGATTTTTAGATTTGGAAGTATGTACATAGTTATTGCTTACTAAAATTATCGTTAACTTACTACCGATGATAATGATAATGGTTAATTTTATATTGTGAGTGAAATAACTGCATTTTGCATAAGACAGAAATAAGAGAGCAAAGATAGTGCAGACTTGAAGTAAACCTGATCGAATATACATTTAGCAATGTGCTAGTTCATTTTTGTCCTTATTCGATTACCATTGCATTAACATTGTGACACCATCCAAACATGACGTCTACAGTTTGGAGGGAAGAATTATTGGGATTAACCTGACACTGGCACTACTTGTTCTTGGATTTTCTCAGGATAAGGTAGATCATATATGAATGATGGCAATTTCCAGCCTTTTGTGTTGTCTTATAAATGATGAAAGTAAAATCTCTTTGCATAGATGTATGGTGTAGATAGATGCAAGTACCATGTCGTATTTCTTGGTAAGTACCATGGTTGATGAAGGCAAAACACGAATCCTTAAATTCGGCTTGTATGTATTTAGATTTGAATGGAACGTCATAAATGCACACATTACATCCTGTCGTCTTATTTTACAAATTTCATCTGCAATTTTTCTGAGTTTTGAGATTGTTTTCATTCGTTCTGTTCGTATTACAATCCACTATGTAAAATGTTGGTTATCATAAAGAAGTCAGGGAATCTATGTTAAGCGTAGTGAAAAACGCTAGAATCATTGCACAGTTTTCTTAGAGCACAGCATTAGTTGCATAATGGTTCAGGAAAATATGTTAAAAAGGGATGCATGTAGTACCTCAATAAACAGTTCCATGTCAATGTCTGTGATCTTTTTAATACATCGCCACGCCATAAAATAAGGAGAATATAAAATCTTATAAAAGTATCCATTAAACAAAAAAATAATGAAATTATTAAATAAATGACAAACAAGAGAGGGTTGAAAAGAAAAGTAGAAGTCTTTACGCGGCCAGTGTGTATAAATACGTATAAGTATTTACTCATGTAATCCTCAGTTATTAACATTTCTCTGGACCATTTTTATTTTTCCTATTTATTTACTAAAAGCATGCGAGCCAGACTACACAACCGACTGTGCAGACAGCATGTCATTAAAATCATAGTTTTAGATGACAAAAAGGGAGGTAGACGCTTTTGATACAGTCATTGAGTTTTGAGTTAGTGTGATATGATATGGTATTTGGTACTTTGGTAATAAAAATAAAGCCATTTCAAGTTAAATCATCGACGTCATAGTAGCAGATTAGAAAAAAGCCTTGACTAGCGTAATATTTACAGTAAAGTTTATTTAAGAAATAAAAATAAAACAAGATTACCATTGTTAGGATTTTAAAAAAGAGTTCAACGAAATAAAAAACAAAACACACAACTAAACTAGGAAAATACCATGCTTCGTAGAGATTGTTTTCACTTTTCAGTGGTCCATGATTTTTTAATTCTTGTAATTTCTATTCTCTCGTTTATAGTGCGGTATTGCAGTAAAAGTAAAATGTAGGTATTATTGGTAAATTATTATTCCAACATATGAAAGGCTTGGTGCTGATTGGCCTTTTTCTGCTATGTAATATGTAAAGTTAGTTCATACACATAAATGCTCTAAAATGTTGACTTTACATTAGTTGACATGAATATTATTCAGTCCTCAAACTAGCTGCAGGAATAAGAAGAGAAGCTAGAAACTCGAGATCAAGCATATTAAAAAGAAAGAGCATACTTTACTACTATTTTATTACATGAAACTGCAAGTCATGACTTCCTTAAACCCCGACTTGCGTTAGTTTCACTGATCGCAAGTATAAAAATCATTAAATTAGGAACAATAAACCCAAGCTAGATCTATTTATTCTGGAGAAATTATCTGCATTAGATTAGATCTATTAATTTTACGATTTAATCAAAATGAAAATCTAACAGCTAATCGAGATAATTTTAAAATGCTTTTTTTCTATAATTAATACTTATAAATAGACTTTGCAAATGTTATAAATATAATTTCTATATAGGCCTGATTAGCTGCCTGCGAGTAAATCAGATCAGAGAGTATACAAGATTTTAAAAAATGAGTGCAAAATTAGTTTTATTGTACAATCAAATAAAAATAAAAACACATATCGCTAACCATACCACTAACATAAATTTATCAACAAAATATATTCAATGGGTTAAAAAAGCAATGGTAATTTCTAAAAAAACTGTAAATTTGTTACTGGTAACCACGTCCATTATGAATTGGCATTCCTGTGGTAACGTCCAAAGGCACAGGATTCCTACACTTCGGAGTTCCACAAAAATCAAAACAGCAGAGTTGATCTCCCGGGCAATCAGCGTCGATTTTGCATCCTGGAACTCTGAGCATTGAGCACATTTTTCCATCATCCATTTTTAATATGGAATTTGGGCACTGTCCACTGTCCTTTGCTAAAAAATTAACCAAAGAATCCGTCAGTTTCAAAATGCGACAGTATTGACTTTGACACTATAGCTATTTATAACAACTGAAGTTTTCAGGAAAAAAATTCGACTTGCTTCTCAAATCACAAGACTTTTTGAAGCATTTTGCTATACGATTTGGACGTGGACAAACGCACATTCTGCAATCCTGGTAAATAAGCAGGGAGTCATGGATGCACATCACTGGAGGACCTTTAATTTTTTCAAAACTTTATCAAAACTAAACTCAACATTTTAGTTAACTGTGGAAGCAAAACATGCTTTCAATCTATCAAAGTGTAGTACCTCTAATTTTATTAGTCATGGGTTGGAATGGTCTCATCATCATACGGTTTTGTGACTCCACTAAACTTATCTCACCCAAGCCCAAGATAAGTACAGACAACACTACTAGAGAATTGGGTGCACGAAAATATTCCATTTTTTGTTGGGATTCCGAGTCAAACAGGAAGAGTTTATTGTAGAGTTCACACACAATTAGTTTAGTCCATTGGCGTTTACAGTAGTTTTATTAACCCCTTTTCAGTACATCTGTAATTACCAGATACAACGATTAGTTACCGTATTTACTGTCATGGCCGTCATTTCAAAGATACCTACGCTACGGGGACCAATATATTATTTAATATGGAGTAAGCCATAGACGTCTGCCTACATTAAGCTTGCATACAGTTGTGATGCTGATAGTTTATCATACATTTTATTCTTTCATTTTGCATAGTTCACAATATAGCATCATTGTAGAAAATACGTGCTCTATAAATGCAGATCTGTCTTGAGATCATAATCCTTGTCTTCATATATAGTCTCCATTGTGTTCATTCCACAATGGGTAATAAACCGAAAATCTGTACGAGTAAAAATTGTAATCTATCGTAAGTCAATATCAACTTCACATGCAATTAACAGAAAAAAAAGTTATCGTTTTGATTCTTTTGATATTACACGTCTTTTACAGTTAATGTCTATTATGTCCTTTGTTGAACGAAACTCGTGTTCATTGATAGTGAACAGGGTCAATCCACGCATAACATCTTCCAGTTTTATCCATTTATAAAAGATCTTGTTTCTTGATTTGCAACAGAAGCATAAAGGGGTTCATTAACAAGAAAAATAAGAGTTCTTCCTAATTATTAAGATGGCATTGCGTAGATTATTAAGTTAGTGTAATGTAAAATTGTCATTGTTTTAACCACGTAATTTTCAAATAAAAAACGCACAATTGGAATGTTTTGGTTTTGCTGAAGGTGCAAATAAAACTCAGTAAAATCCGTTGAACTATTACTAATAATGTGCAACACTACCACAACAAAGCAGCCCGTAGTTTCAATTTGTACTAATTAGTTGATCATCATGATAAACATTAAAAACAAATACCGGTACAACCAAACTATCAGACCAAAAATACTGATAATTTCAAAGAAAAATTGAAAAACGCATCCCCCAATAAAGAAACCCCGTCCTCAACGGACTAACATTCCCTTCAACGTAGAAACCCCTCCCCCAACTAAGAACAAGCAACTTTAATTCTCAATCACCTTTTTATTGATTTCATGTTTTTCAGCCATAGTGGCTTTATAGGTTTGACTGATTTCGTTTCTGTAAAAACTTAAGAAGCAATACAAGCGTCTCC
>JAQFYG010000700.1:0-25549 GCA_034694325.1 Entomobrya corticalis | reverse complement strand
GAGATTTTTTGTTTGTAAAATGGTATTTTCATTTATCCATTATTTATTTTAGATTGAAAGTGCTTACGAGCCAGGCGACACGTATGATTCTGTGTTTACAACATTAGGATCTGCTTATGAAGAGTGTCGCGCTGAATCCGTCGGTATACTACTGTGTCTTGATAAACCTGTGATCAAGTAAGATGTGAACCCTGTTAAGTCTCAAATTAATTTTGTTTGCATTTCGATGAAATATTTTCATGCGAGAACTACTCTTTTGCAGAATATTTGGCTACGAAGGCAGTGAAGCTGACGAAGTGATATATGCTAATTGGTTATCGATGGCCTTGTTTGGTGTTAAATCTCTGGAAATGTTCCAGCCAAAAACTGAAGCTTGGATGCAATCTCATTCACAAGCGTCTTTCGTGATTCTTCAGGTACTTCTCGAAGCGGGAGAGGGGTTCGTTACGGTGAAAGAAACAGTTGATTCTGAGGGGAAACCAGATTTGCTCATAAAAATGGACAGGTCCATGATGAATACAGTAGGACGGAAAGCCATGAACCAATTTCTTTTGAAACTGCAAGTTTTTAAATCAACAGCCGATGTAAAATCTGCTAGGGAAATGTTCCAAAAGTACTCGGCCGTGAACAATGAAGGGCAGTATCCCTGGGCTAAATGGAGGGACATTGTGATGGACAAAAAGAAGCCAAGAAAGATTAATGGACAGCCCAATTTGATTTTAAATGGTACAAATTTGTTTTCATTTGACTAGTTTTTATTCGGTTACAATTTAGTTATTCTAATTCGATTTTTATTACATTGTATACAGGTGAAGGGTCTGTACAATTAAAGGAGTACGAGCCTACCGTAGAAGGCTTCATTCAATCCTGGATTGAAAGATTTTCGGACACGTCCATTTACGAAGATTTAGAGCAGTTGAGGCAGAAAGATAAGCCGTATTTCTAAGAGAAGTAAACTGAATGAGATCATCATTTACTGTACCTAACGTCATAATATATTTCACTCAATCTACTTTTTCATCGAATATGTAATTAATGTAATCTCTTTAAAAAACATTACTCATATTTGCTCTACGTTCTCATACTTAATCAATATTATTAGTATATGATATTATATAAGCAATGGGGAAAAATAACTGTTTTTTTGCTAAAGGCTATATGCTTTAATTATAGGGCTGTGTTAATCTGAATGAAAAATAATTTTGTATTCGAATACAAATAAAAATGTATCATATTGATTGTAATTCAGCAGATTTACCAATATTTATATGACACAAGGTATAATTTGACTGTGTTTGCACACAGATACACTATCCTATGAACTGTCAATATTTGATACTGATAGGGATTACAATTTGTGACGATGAGTCGTGTGACTTTTTGGGATGGTTTTTGGGTGTATCATCGAATCAAGCATAAATTGCTCATAACATAATGCATGCTTGCAATTTCCCAAACTTTTTCCTCGTTCTGTAGTTAATTTTGTACGAATTGCATAATTTATGAGTATTTTTCAATATCATTCAAACAAACATTGAACTAATTGCATCCCTGAAAAAGCTGTATTGATAATAGTAAAGGTTAGAAAGACAGCTATTTTAGATGTACACAACAGACGTTTTTGCAACACACACCATAAGCACATATCGCATCTCCTCAAGTCCATTTCTCACGATCTTGGTTCACTCAAATTCAACTTTGATTTTTATTAGCTGCAAGATATTGAGAGGATAGTAGAGGAAGCTAAAGGATTTTCTTTTATAGAGAATACATAATAGCTTTGTATAAATGTAACATGTAACTTGAATGCATATCAGGTTGACTGAAGAAGATATAGTAGGACTCTCTGGAGCAGTAGATAAACTGGACATCTTCAACTGACTGGACCTGTATCCAGTATACATATATAACTATTTTATTTGCTTTAATGGGCAAAGGCCCCTCGTACTACCTCTTTGTACTTATTGCTTATCACCTAAATACTTTGATTTTTAGTCGAATGTAGTTTGTTTCTGTGGTCAATTTAATTTAGGTTATACAAAACCGGTACCGGCATCTCTAAGACATCGGTGATGTCCATTTTGTAATAGTAATGTAGTTTATTTACGGGAATGTTACGTAAATTAATATAATTTATAGTACAGCCTTGCCAATACTTTAAAAATCTCAACATTATTATAGATAAGAGCAAGTAGCACAGAAATTTTAATAGACTAAAACCTTTACTTTTGAATTTGAATACGTTTATAAAAATGCTCAATAAAATAAAGAAAATGACATCGTCCAGTGGTTTGCTGCTTTTTGCAACATTTCTTCATTGTTGGGTGCTTACTCAACAAGCGACCGCTCCCAGAGTTGGTAAGCTACTTACACACTACACACATTTATAAATATATACAAACTTGACAAATTCGATCTTTTATATAAAAAGTAAAGAAATGCTAATATGAAACATTGTTTTATTTCTCCGTTAGCGATTCTTGGAGGCGGCGTTGGTGGATCTTCAGTGGCTTACTTTCTCAACGAACTGCTACCTAATTCTCAGATTGAGATTTTTGAAAGGTCAGCCTTTATAGGAGGTCGTGTTAACGTAACAATGGTGTTTGGGAATGGATACGAGACTGGAGGTTCGATAATCCATGGAAGAAATAAATACGCAGTGGACCTATCCGAAAAATTTGGTAAAGACGAAAAAATATATTATTAAAAAAGTCAAAATTTTATATCTATGAAAGGAGCAAGATTTTAAACAACACTTTGTTGTTTTATCAAAGGATTTGAAAAGAAAGTTGATACCGGTGAAGCCATGTCTATTTTGAAAGGAGATGACTACGTTCTAAACACCAGCAAATGGACAATTGTCACCGTCCTCAAAGTTCTATACCGCTATGGGTTCAACTACAATAGACTTACCAAACTTGTTAATGGCTTCATGGACGAGTTCAGCAAGTAATAATCCTTTATATCATTTAAAACGATCAGAAAATTTGTCATCGTTTTCTTGGCACTGTAAAGTTTTCTCTGAATTGGCAGAATTTACGAGCTTCAAGAGAAAGGCCAGACCTTCAGCAATCCAAAAGAAATGCTGGAAGCTATGAGTCCCACTCTGCTCAATCTTACCCGGGGTGACACACGCTCCTTCCTCAGATCTCATGATTTCTCGGAAAACTTTATAGAGGAACTTGTTCAAGCAATCACTTATGTCAATTATGGTCAAGACTTGAGCATTCACGCCTTGGTAGGAAGTGTAGCCACCGCCGGTGCAGATGCGGACCTGTGGGCTGTTCGAGGTGGAAATCGGGAACTTCCAAAATCTCTTGTGGAAGCATCACAAGCAAAAATCAATCTTAACACTGCCGTTACTGAAGTTGTGAAGGAAAAAGATGGTACTTTCAAGCTCCTCTCAGCTTCAGGACCTTTGGGAACCTATGACCATGTTGTTTTAGCATATCCCATGGAAGGTTCCCGTTCCACCGTAAAATTTACCGATTTTGAAAAGACACCATACATCAGTGGAAACAAGAGATATCACCGAACAGTTGCCACAATTGTTGCAGGTCATGTGAAATCAAAATACCGTTACCGAACAGATATCCTTACATGTGACGCATCTCATTTTTACACTTCCATCAGTTTACTCCACCCAACAATTTTAGTAGTTGCTGAAAAATATCCCGTGTACAAAATCTTCAGTCCAAAACCACTCACCAAAGAACAGTTAAATGATATTTTTGAAGAAATTGAACATGTGGAAACGCACGACTGGTTGGCTTATCCAGAGTATGACCAAATTCCACCAAAGTTCCCCGACTTTGTGCTTCAGCCTAGATTGTACTACTTGAATGCTGTGGAGTGGGCAGCTAGCGCGATTGAAATGAGTTTGATTTCCGGAAAGAATATTGCTCTAACGATTGCAAAAGAGTATCAGTGACGATTCTGGTGGGATAGGAGGAATAAATTCTGTTTTGACGGAACAACCGTTTATCTCAGTGTTGCTGTGATTGTGACTGTAGGGTTGAAGTGGTTTCTTGGAACTATAATTCCTTGATTGTACTATTATTACCCATATGACCTATATTATATTATTACCGGTTATATCCGAATATACCTATCTATAAATTACCTACTTCCATTCTGTTGAAATTCAATAAGGAAATTAATATTGCTAAAATACCTACCTTGTGGAAATTTTTGCCATGTTCTTGTGCCTGCGTTAATGACAAGCGCCACACCACATACTACACAAAGCTGTTCACTCATCATTCACACTTCCTCAGGCATTTTTGTTACTGGTCAGTCAGTACTGAATGATTTTTCAGTAAAAATAAATAAAAGCTTTATGCGTAAATAACGTTCCAGTGTTCAGTCAGTGCATAATATCATATTATAATAGCATGTTATTTATGTATGTTAATTACTTAACCATAGTTTAATATTTAATGCAATCAGATGTATTATTATATGTAATTTTTCATTTTGTTATTACTCACAGCTCATAATTGTGCGGCAATGCAATGGAAAGATTTGAAAAATAAAAAGACGAAAACTTATGTAGCGTAGTGGTTTTGGTATTGCATTGCAACCCCTTTTGTTTCATTTCCCCCCATTATAAGTATATTATTATTATAGTATCATGCAGTAAAAAATAATCCTCTACATGTGCAAATTTTCTTTAGAGAATACAAAGGCATACACATCGCGCTATTATAATAATTCAGTCTAAACACTTCAGTAGACATTGAAATCCTATGAAGGCCCCCCAATTGCCAGTAATCAGGGTCCGTGAAAATCGTTACCTCAAAATGAGCTCCCTTTTCGGCAGGCATCACATTAAACGCAATACGAAACTGTTGACTTTCTCGCATATCAAATACAGGCTCAGCAGAGAAAGCATCTTCTTTGGAAGTTTTTACTTTCACTTCCGCTGAAATGATTCTATAAAGAACATACCGCTGGCAAGCTGGAAACGGGGCGAGCCAAGAATTTAAAGTGGCTACTGCATAATTCGCTAACTGAATGGTCATCGGAGAGTCCAAAGCAAAAGGTTGATAAGGTGTGCAGGCACACCATTCCTCGTCAATTCCTGCGTCAGCGCATGACCTTTCCTTTGATATAGGTAGGAATAGACTGACGCCTTTATTGTCCCCAGAAGGAAGTATTTCTCGTTTCACAACCATTTCATTTGACAACTGTTCCGAAGGATTCAGCATGTCTTCCAGTGTCGAATGGACATCGTAAAGGGAAGTAAGTCTGTACTGATTTTCCTGTAAATTCTTATATGCCACTGAATACTTTTCACGAAACCACTGGGGCAACATGAGAAATGCAAAACTGAGACGATTCTCAAGCCTGGCTTGAGCACTGCGCATAATTGGTCCAGCTCTCCAGCCATGGTCACTCAGTAAAATTACAAGGGATTTATTTAGCACTCCTGTTGACCGGAAATACGTCAGAGTCTCCAGTGTACTTTGATCGGCGAGAGCGGGATATCCTGGCCTTTCGTGGATACGACTTAGCCATGTAAATTGAAAGTAAGGATGGGATTTTAATGATGCGGCTATTTTCCTCACATGATCTTGCAACAAGTCAAGGGCCAACTCATTTCCTATACAATTGCTACAAAAATATTTTCAAATTAATTCAAATTAAATATTTGTTTCAATTTTTGTAAATCATTTTTTTAATCATTCTTACTATGTGCCAAATTTCAGCCATCTTATCATCTCAGTATTATGGTACCACTTGAGAAACGGTTCCATGTAGTAATCCGTAGGCTGTTGTTTGAAACCATTGAACCTGTAGTTAAACACAGATATATAGTCATCCGCAAATGAAGTGAGGTAACCCTTTTCCGAAAAGTTTTTCCATATCCAGGGACAATCGTCATAAAATGGATCTTCTTCAGAGAACCACTTTTTCCTCAAAATGCTACCAAAATCATGTCCTGTCAATAAGGCTAGTGTATTGTTTAAAGTGGCATCTCCCATTTTATTAAAGCCTTGCAAATCAATTGCATCCAGTTCTGTTCTCAAGTAATTAAATGTTTTCCCCATGAGACGAATCAAGTTTGCTCGGGAAACTTGGTCTAAACCGATAATAATCACGTTCAAAGGTTTATCGTCTCCTTTTAAATTGTTTTCCGTTGACATCTTTTTCCGCTTTTCATGTAAAAGCTCACGAGAAGGTTGAGGAACGTAAAATAAAAGTTCAAAGTGACTGGGCAAGTATTTGCGGATTTGAGCGTTGGAAATGTTTCGCTTACTTCGTCCTTCTTTTGGGGTGGTATCCCAGCATTTTATTATCAGATATTCTGAATCAGAAGGGACCACAGTCTTGTTCTGTGTAATGAAAGTACATTCCTCTGGTAAGGTATTATCAGGCTTGTATTCGTAAGTCTTTTCAAAATGAAGTTGTTCGAAACAGCATCTTAGTTCCGGTGGTATCTCTCTGTATATTAGTATCATTGGCTGAGATGAAACAGTCTTTGTTAACGGATCTATCATTTCTTCGACTTGCGATTTGAAATAAAACTTTTCCCGACGACGATGACCACAACTAAGATTTGTTGGTTGAAAAAAATCCATCATTTCTGTGGTGAACGGGTTCAGTATGGGAACTTTACATGTATTTTCTAAATGCATAATTTTTTGTAATGAGTATAGGATATGTAGACATACGAATCAAATGTATTTAAAAAAAGTTTTATATAATATCAGTCTTTAATTTACCCTGTAACTTTAGTATACTTTCCGGGGTAAGGCGGGCATGGTTGGTCACCCAAAAATCGGAAGGAGATGCACCGATATTTGCAAGAATATGCAAGACTTCTTCTTCCTCACGGTGACTTTGCCTCATTTGTTTAACATAGTAGACCATTTCTATCAAAAATGCGAGTGTCACAAGTACTAATAATGCACCTTTAAAGCTCTTAATTTTAAAATATTGGTACATGCTGACTCTGAAGAGCGATGGGAAGGGAGGAAAATGAAGAGGACTCTATTGTTTAAATAGTATGAAAAACAATGTTATTTAATGTCAATGTGAAGGCAACATGGATGACCTTCATTTGTATTATGAAAGACGACCTTGATATGCTTTTTGTTTTCACATTGTTTTGTGATAGATAATAAATCTTTATCATTTTTATTTTGCTCTGTACAAAAACTGTTGTTCATAAAAGTTCTAATAAAATACAGTCAATTAATTTTATAATAACGAGACCGGTTTACACAATAATAATACAATTTAATTGAAGTTAAACTTGAATAATGATTATTTATAGTTATAGCAAATAAAAAGTATACGTACTTCAAAAGCACATATAGTAAATTATTTAAAACTACTTAGCTAATATCTTCGTCGTTTAATTGAAGGGCCCCGTTGCGACCAGAATGTTCCTTCTTGTAAAGTGCAAAGAATAAATTGGCGTTGCCTTCGTGTAGTATTCGCCAATAAGCATGGAATCACCAGAAATCCTTTTGACGTCAGGAGGAATCACAGCTCCCCCTCCATCTTCAGTGACTACGTCTTCAATCATTTTCATGAAGTCCCACATTCTGACGCAATAATCAAGACCTCCAGTGGCGAGCACATTACCTTCCCTACTGAATGTGAGGGAGTAGACGGTAGACTTGTGTAAATTGATGGAGGTGAGAAGACCACCGTTGGCCATATCCCAAATAAGAACTTTGGCATCAGACGCACTTGACACTAGGAACCTTCCATCGACAGAGAAACAAAGGGCGTGAACTTTCCCCTTGTGACCTGTCATAAGACGAACACACGATCCAGTGAGGCAGTCCCAAAGACGTACGCTTCTATCAGCAGATCCCGTTGCAACATAATTGGAATTGGGATGGAATATCACAGCGGTCACATCTGCATAATGACCAGCGAACACACGAAGAGCGGAATAAGAGTCAGTAGCCCAAAGTCTGGCAGTACAATCATAACCAGCAGAAGCAAAATAATATCCTCCATGAGGAGAGAACACAGCTTTCCAAACTGGAAAAAGGTGACCTTTGTAGACAACAATACATGTCCACGTTAGCAGACTCCAGAGACGAATGCTGCAGTCTTCAGAGGAGCTCAACAAAGCCATTTTGTCTGGAGAAAAATCAAGAGAGTACACAGGTCCACTGTGACCTCGAAGACAACGATGAGGTTCTGCGGAATGGTCGTCCATCATTCGAACAAGTACGTCGTCTGCCTCGCGATCAATTTCTATTAGTTCAGCAGCAGCTTTTAATTTTCGTAATTTGTTGTTGGTAAGAGTCCATACTTTGATGAGTGACGATGCGAAGCCGATCGCCATCAAGGTTCCATCTTCACTCCACTTAACATAGGTAACCCTGTCATTAAAATAAATAGATATTTCGTGAACACCTTAAGTAAGAGTTTTATGATTGATAAGTGCTTATAAAAAAGATAAAAATTCTTACTGGTTATCGCCATTCAAAATTGTATAGAAGCAACACGAAGGCAACTTCTCCGGACCAAGAGTTACACGCTTTGCAGATTCACGTAAAGCTTTGGCTTTCTCAATTTTATCTACATCTCTGAGTTCTGGAAGTGGAAATCTGGTCAGAGGTGGAGCGTTTGGGTCGTTCTTTCCCTTCTTTGAGAGGAGCCAGTCCTTTTTGCTCTTTTTCTTTTTTGATGATGATGAGCCAGACTTTTCTCCTCCAGCAGGAGTACCTCCTGCACCAGCGTCTTTGCTCCCCTGTGCGTCTTGCTTACTACCAGAAGTACCAGCTTGAGAGGATGTAGAGCTAGATCCAGATTCATTGGTTCCCTTACTTGCTGCGGCTTCCGCAGAAGCGCCAGTACCGCCTCCAGCTGCACCACTACTAGCGGTATTAGATGAACTACTTCCGCTTCCAGTTGTGATCGTTGCGGTACTTCCATCTTCATCATCTTCATCCATTTGTACATTTTGGAGATCAGGCTCTCGTAAAAGGCCATAAAAAACTTTTGCCTTGTTGTCCTGCTTCAAGGCTTCGCCCATTAAGTGCCCAGAGACAGCGTTTATGGCAGCCTTTCCACGAGGAATTCCATCGTAAACTTCAATGTGAATGCGATCCTGGACAATGTTTTGCACCAATTTTAAACGTTTCTCCTGAAGAAATCGCTTTAGTAAGCTTTGCGCCTCTCTGGACATGCGAACTACGTACAAACCACTTGGGGCTGAAATTAATAGAGCATTATTACTTTCCTATTTGTATTTTACAGAATCGTTATTGTATACGTATTTAAAACTTCGGCACACCTGTTGAAGATTGACCGGAATATAAACCACTCGTAAGACTTCGAAAAGGATTCTCGGAATTGATCAATTGCTGTTTTTTCATGATGCTTCCAAGAGAGATCAAATCTGTTTCATGGAACGTTTCCTGCATTTTGGAGAAGCGGCCAAAGAAACTGGATGCCTGGGATTCGTGCTCATTGTAAATCAACTCCAGATACATGTGAACAAACACTGGCCATAAAATTTGTCCAACTTCATACTGCAAATTTGTAAACCATAAGAAGAAAATTTTAATAAGATTGTACGGCTAGAATTAGAAATTAAACAACTATAACTAGTTTTTAATACCTTGTAAGCATCCAATGAGGTATCAATAAAGTTTTTAAGTTGGTTGTACGCGTCTGTGTACTCATCAGGATTCTCATCATTAGCATATGAAGAGAGTACAGTTTGAACATCTGAATCTAACGGTAACGGTCCCTTGATATCAGTATCAGCTATCTTGGCTTCCTTCTTAAGGGACTCCTCAGTGTCTCTTAAATTGTGTTTTTTCAAAAAGCTTAGCACAACCAAAAATGCGGTCTTTTCCGAATCCGACATCTGGGAATTAGCAGCCCCATTCATTTTACTTGCAAACTCAGCACTGGCCGTTGATGTATCCATAGGTGTAACAGAAGGCGATGGAGGTGGAGGAGTGCTGTTAGGCCCATTTGGTACCATTTGAGCTGGAAGAGAAACCGACCCTGGCTGGTCCACATCCATTGGAACAACCTGAGCCGGAGGAGGCGTTTGAACAACAGGTGGTGGCGTCACACTATTAGGTTGACTCATAACGTAAGGACTATGTTGCTGTACTGGAGAAGGCATTGAAGAAGAGGCTGTAGTAACAATTCCAGCCAAAGGGGTATGCACAGAAGATCCAGATCCTCCCACAGTTGTTATTATTGAATCATTAGAAACTGTCGTTACAATAGGGTTGGTTGGAGGATGAAAGCCGCCACCACTGCCAATCTGACCGATTCCAGGGGCGCTACCACCAAGTGGATCCATTCAACTTGTAGAATAAATATCACACAAATTAATTACAACTTGTTATAACCTTTTTAATTTAAAGCAAATTAATCTCAATCAAGCAAACCATAAAAATAATAATTAATACCAAAAACAAAGAGTGGCTGGTGCCACAGTGCCAAAATAAGGTACAAAATTAGCTCCTCTTCGTTCAAAAAAAGGTAACTATAAAAATTATATAGCTCAACTGCCAATTTAAATAAAAACGAAAAAAAACTGTCCACTGTAGTCACAAAACCATTTATTTAGCCTAACCACAAACAAATTTAATTTATTGTTATCTTTATCGTATCATCATCACAATACAATCAATCACTGAAGAAAAAGAACCAACCATGACCAAGTAAAAAATTTTTCCATTCCGGTCGCTGCCGATCTGACAAATCAAGTCAGGTGCATTGACAATCGATGTGCACAGCAGCACAGTTTAATTGTTTGTTTGTGTTGATGAAGGATGAAGGAAAGAGTTTATTACCAAGCAAAAGCCAAAACAACGAGACTTGGATTTGCCACACAGCTGAGTACTCAACTCGATGACTTGTCCTCTGATAAATTCAATGCTGCTTTCTGCTAGCTATTCCATAATAACAATGAAGACGCTTTGCCTTTGGCAGGCAGGCGTAATATAGAGCACATTACAATGCCAATGCATGGAAAAATAATTTCGCTGTATTCCAAATAAATTATGTAATGGCCAGTTAAATGATGCACACAGTTAGTTTAATGAAGTGAAATGTTACTTGACATTTCAAATGAATATAATGTAGTTTTTTAAAAAATAATTGAGATAAATTGCTATTTTTAATTCAATTCTAAAAATCATAGTTTATATAATATAATCACGCACACTAAGTAAAACATAATTTAATTAAATATTTATTTTCAGAATAACATATTTTGAATGCATGGAGTTTACATATTAGAGTGATAAAATATAAATAAAACGATACGATTTTTTAAGCATCTAAAATTACTTCGGTATGCTGCTGTTGCTGTGATTGCACTTGCGGGTTTGGTGAAGAAGGAAATTGCGATTCGATTGACGAACTATTGGAATTATTCAATAAAATATTATTAGTTGGTTGAGTAGCAGGAGGAGAGATGGAAGGAGGGACTGTTGCAGCTACTCCTGGTGGAGGAGACGACGGTGGTGGTAGTGGTGGACCACCACCAGCCATTGTTGAATTTGGTGGACTATTGGGAACTTGACTATTGTTGCCAGAGACTTGAACAGCAGCAAACATTTCAACTCGAAGATTAGGCAGGAATGAATCAATCTTTTCCCAAGTTAGCACCCAAAGTTTTGTGTAGCCATCCGGCGTATGAAATATCCCTGCAGTGTCCATCACCAATAGCAAGTTTTTCAAACTTTCTGGAATCGCCTCCGTAAGGAGCTCACATCTTTGCTGGTCGCATTTCATATATCTCTCCATCACAGACAGGATTTCCATCCAGAGTTTACTGAAGCCTTCTAGTCCCAAAAGTGGGGTAAGGTGCTGCAAAAATACTTTGCATAGAAGAGTTGCTGCTCTCATTCTGGTTTCCTCCATTCCCTGTGGATCCAAAGGATTTAGAGGTTCTAGTAGACGACTCATAAGTGGAAAGAGAACCTCATCGAAGCAAGAGTACCATTCGGGAGGGGCCAACTGTTGAAGGTCATGAACTAATAGAGCACGTTGCAAATAAGTAAGAGCTGTTGTACGCACTTGCTTTCTACTATCACAACACAAAAGAGCAATTGTCTGAAGTAAGGGCTTCCAGCCAAGTGTCCAAAGAGACTCTGCAGTTGCCTGTTGCATATTCTCCTTTTGCCACCATTGAAATATTTGAGATGCCCTTGTATGAAGAGTATGGAGCAAATCCAAGAGCTGCAAAATAGTAAATTAGGAAAATTTAGTCAATTTTATTTGGTAACTTATAAAATTCCTCATTAAAAACTAAAAAGCTCATATGCTAACCTGTATGGAACACTGATGACTTGCAGCAATCTGATCGGCTTCTGGATCACTTTCATAATCAGCATCATACGCGGATGCCGTATTTGCAGAGGACGGGAATGTTTTACTTTTTGGAATACCTGAGGCTGTCCCTCCACTGTGCTCCGGTGAGTGATATCTCTTTCCCCTTTTTAGTTTCCTTGCATTATTACTAGAATCCTTGCCTGTACCCTTATTGGATGATAGCCTGACGGAGGAAGCTTCCACAAAACTTCTGATTGCTCCCACACACAATGTAAAGTTGTCTGGTGTAATGTGAGCAGCATCACGAACAAGAAAACTAAGAGTTTCACAGCTTTTTAGTAAGGCTTTAGGATCTGGAGTAAAATTAAGCTGCTGTTGTGGCTGGGGAAGCTGTTGTCCCAAAGGCTTTCTTGTTGGTGATGGCACGGACGATGTAGCATTTCCGTTCCCAGTGTCATCAATTGTATTATGTGTAAGGAGTATCCAGCTTTGTGCTGGACTCACACTAGATAACCTTGTATCGCAAGAGGAGTTCTGGGATTTAATTTCCAATTCAGAATCTGACGTGTAGCCTCTATCGGAACTGGAACTATAACCGAGCACTTGATTGCCTGCATTTGTTATGGGATCTTGGGACAAGGAATGCTGAAGACCTTGTGGCAACGGACCCTGTTTCTCCAAGGAGTTTGCTAGATTTGGATCACTTCCCCCACCAACGGTAGAACTAAGGAGCACCTGTTGTGGATTGACAATGGGGGGCTGATTGAACGCATTTCCTGTAGGAACTCTGCCGGCACCAACGTATTCCAGCAAGGCAAATATCACGGTCCATTCTTCAGTACTGTGGATGTTGGCAGCGGTGGTTTTTAGTATTTCGTGAAGACCAAAGCTCATTTGTTGACTAAGTTGCATAACATATGTCGGTCGTAGATAGAGTAGAATTTTAAGGCTTTGTAATACCTGTAATAAAATTTTAAAAAATCATCAAAATTTTTCGTGATTATATTGATTTGTGATTTTATGTTAGCATTTTATATTCATTTCCTTACCACTCCACATAAATCTTCCTTGCGCATTAATCTCAATGCTAATCTGAGAAGTCCCACAGTGGCCCTTTCCAATAAATACGGCATGTCTCCTGATGCAGCTGCATAAATCATGGAAAATATATGCTCCCTCAAGGGATCCCAGAAGACCATCACTCTGTCTCTATTCTGAATGGAAATTTTGATAAGGACTTCCAGAACAAAGACAACAGAGTCTTCATCATATTGGTCTTGCTTACTGCCACCATTGTTGTTATTATTATTATTAGCTCCTCGTCTCCCCACCAAACTTCCACTGTTCTCAGGAACCGGACTCGTGTAAATCAAATTTTTGACCAATTCGTTGAGTGAATCCAAAGGAAGAAATTTGGACTCGGAAAGTAGCAATTCTGGTTGGCATTCTCGAATTAGAGTGCTCGTCTTCTTTTTCAGCTCTTCTTCATCTATAGTGCTTTTGTTGCCGATTGAGGAATCTGATGAGCTTAATGCAATGTATGAATAGAGACTACTAAATAATCCTGTTTCCACTCTGGGAGTCGTTACCGTGCTTCCCCGAATCAAACTGCAACGACCACTTGGTTCGGTGAAATCCTCAGACTCTGTGAGTATTTTTGGCAAACACTGCATTTTAAAAAGGGCGATGAGGCAGTCAATAAAATTGTGCCAGCCTTCCCGAAGAATCCCTCCATGTCTATGGACCAATTGGAATACACATCTGCAGGCGCTCTGAGCCTTCACACTGGAACCTAATTCCGAAGAAGCGACTGTTGCCGCTGATAAATTTCCGCTGGCTGCTGCTGCTGATGTTAAAAGTGTTGTAAATTTGCATAAACTGATTACTAAATTGTCGAAAACATCAGACATTCCATAATGGGCGGAAATTGTGGCACATTTTTTGAAGCCATTTAGACTCCTATGGATGATTGCTGTATCTTGGGTCTTGTCGAAAATAAAAGATAGCGCGGCAACAATCGGCCCCCAGGAGAGACTGAACAAGTCATGGTCGTAGAGCCCCTCGTCGGACGTGGGGCATAGATATTTGCCCTTTGAGGTGACTCCCCTTCGGAGCATTACTTTCCAAAGATAATTTTCTTTGACAATACCAGTTTGTTCCGCAGGCATCACGATTTCTTCAGACTTGATACAGTTGTAAATTTGCTGAAGCATTCCCTGCTCAAAGTCCTGATTACCATTAACTCCTTTCAAGTTCTTGCGGAATTCCTCGAGGGTCATGGAATTGCTGTTCTTCTTGACGTTCGTGTTATGTTGATCAACGTTCAACATGATAACAGCATAACTTAGTGTAAAAGCACAGTCAACATTTGCAAATGGACAGTTGTTGGATTGAAACCAATGTTCTGAAAATTCCTCGAGAATGTGAGAGATGAGGGGAGCTTCACCAGGAAGTCTGAATGTTTCCAGAAACACACGAAGGGCTTCATCAATTCTAGTACTTTGGAATTCAAAGGACTTGACAAATGCCTTCAATACTTCATGATTCTTTTTCGTAGAGATGTAGTCGCCAATAGTTTTCTTGTCCAGGAGTGGATTGTCTCTCAAGAACTGTGCCATTTCTGTATAGTCCAAAGGATTGGATAGGAGACCCTGACTTTGGAGGAATGTAATTCCCTTGCCGGCATGTTGATTAAATTGCTCGCATCCGGAATGCAAAATCTTCTTTTTGTGGCGTACTGCCATGAGCTGCTCGTGTGTGGGAAGAAGACACTCCCCATCTTCTCCAGGAATTCCAGAGCCACCTCCAGTAGAGGATGCATTAGCAACATATTTTTCAAAACGCACTTCGTTTGGTTCAAAATCATGGTAAAAGACGGAAGAGCAACTGGATTCATCCGAGTTTGTGGACGCAGAAATATTGGCAGATGTTCCGGAAGTGAGCCGAGTTGTACAATGGACTTCGATACCATCCAGAATTGAAACTAGACCATCCAGGCAATGTAAATGGATTGTGTTGATGCCTGTCTGCATTGGAAAGGCGTTTTTACTAAGAAGTTTAGTAAAATCTTCAAATAGGTTGGAGCAGAACAAATCACAGTCATAGTTCAAGTACAACTCTGTAACAAATGTTGGCAGTTTCCAGAGTTGAATTAGATAGTCTAATGCGATATCCCTTTGCTCATAGTTCCACCAAGGTTGATTCTGATTTGGAAGATGACCGCCTTGATGATGATGACCTTGGGGTAAACCCTGGACGTGATGACTGCTACTGGGATCTCCAATTAGTTCCATCACTTTGGACAAGAACGTTTCGAGTTGATACTTCATTGAATGACGCATCGTTTCAAAAATGATAAAAATAATGCGCATAACGTTTAGAAGAATCACAGTGTTGGTATGTGGCCAGTGGAGAAGGGCTATCAAATTTTTTACAAATTCGTTTCGAGCAATGTTGGCAAGTTGAGGATGACGGGCTATTCCATCCATATCTGATTCTACAGCGACGAGAAGAAGCTTCAATCCAAGATGCACCATCATCTCAGTATTCTGTTTTTCATATGGATTGATAAGGCTGACAAGAAATCGAAGTAGTTCTCGAACACATGGGATTCCATAAGGTGTGTTAAGCCGTTTTCCTTCTTCGTCAACCTTATTCCCTTCAGACTGCGTTTGATCTTCCTGTAAATCTATTCCAACTGATGAATCATCTGTGGGTTCCACCTCTTCTTCTTCTGGAATGTCTGACGATGAAGCAGTAGTAAATTTTATTCCACGCTTGTTTTTAAATTCAACAACATTTGGATTAAGATTACTACGAGGTGTGGCGTCTTGTGGAGTAGGATGTTCAATATGTATCTCAGGAACTCTGTTGGACACCGGTGTAACTGCTTCTGATGTAGCCGTAGATGTAGTAGCACAAGATAGCACCTGACCATCTAACACTTCTTCCCCCATCTCAATTGTGATTGCTGCAGATGGTGATTCGATCGGAGTGGAAACTTGGACTTCTGGAGGCTTTGGTGTTGTAGGCAGTGGTGCTAGAGAATCTTCCACTGTTTCTGTTGCAGATGTTGAGGTCGGTAAATGTCGGGGACTATCCTCGATTACATCAATCGCCAAATTGTATGTGGAGTCGGCGCTCTTTAATTTCTTTCCAAAAATGACAGGAAATTCTTTGACACGCATGAAAAGAACGTGAACCATATCATGGAGCGCTGTCTCCGCAGATTTTTTCAGTAGCTCGTTCGCTCTCTCAATAAAGCACATTCTCAAGCAGCTCTGCATCAGTTCACAGACCGCCTCATTGGAAAGAAGAGATCCCACACGGGAAGTGAATAGACGATGAAGCACCTGAAGAATTTTCATAAGGACTAGTTCGTCTGAAGCTGAATCGGAGGAAACAAAATGAGCGTGGATCACAGCATCCGTGATTGCTTCAACTGCCATCGTCCCTCCATTATACTCGTGCACCAGGTCATACGAAATAAATTTCTCGATTGAATTCAAAGCCATCACGGTTATAGGACCGGAAGTATCCTCAGAACGAATCACGTCAAGGAAAGGTACGAGAAAATAATTTGCATCTTTGGACATACGTGATATACACAACTTCAGTTCTGATTCTAAGGACTCTTTTAGCGCTTGGAGTTGTTTTAGCAGAGGATAATCATTTTTCGGGTCAGGTTGATGCGATGACCATCTCTGCTGGGAATTTCTACGTAAACTACATAACAACAGGGAAATTTCTCCTTTGAGTATGTACACTTGTCTACTGGACATGGACGATCCTGATGAACTCATCACCGAAGGACTTGGTTTTATCATGTGAAGATTATTAGGATGATGGTGGTGGTGATGATGATTATGATGCTGATGCTGATGAGTTCCTTCATGAGGTAAATGCAGGGAAATAGATCCTGCCGAGGAGGAATCTCGTGTAAGTGAAGTTGGCGGAGGCATTTTATCTTCTGATTGTCTTCAGCTTTAAAATCTCAAAATCTTCTAAAAAATCTGTCAAAAACAAATAACAACAAACACAAAATTAACATTGCTCCCTTCCAAATCACAGATCACATTGATTACGTTATCGTCGCACATAGCTTTCCGATCCGGAAGTGTTACCTCAACAATACAATGTCACGTTTAAAATCTTCTTTAAAATCTTGCTCCAAATATCCGTTTCCTCTTTGCCGTACAATTCAAATAGACTTCTAAAAAGTGTTTCTCTAAATCTAACTAGAACACTACTATTTTACTACTAACTATAAATACTACCCCACTAAAAATTTTCCTTGTAGGAAACGGATGTCACTCATTTGCCCAATCAATTCTAATTTACTGTTTTAAAAATCAGCTATGCCTCAGCTGCTTCTGCTGCTGCAAATTTGCAGCAGCTTCAATCCTTTTGCCTTCACTTTTACTCAACTCTCTACTCATAGACTTTTTTTACGTAACAAACTTAAAAATAAATAAAAATATTAAACGGCATTTTAGTTTTTAAAATTATTTTAATTTTTTCAAGCACCCGAGTAGTGCATTAAAGACATTCCTAATGACAAAAATTTTATGCATTTTTCCTGTTACTTTTGAAGTTGAGTGCTGTATTTTCTTATGAATGGGAAAGGACTGAAGTGGTAATAGTAGTGCATTGAATTGATGTATATTGCACTCATATTTATAAACGTGAAGCCACTCAACTCAAAGTGAACAGCTTGTCGATAGGCATATAAAAATGTGTTCGTGTGCTAGTATTTCTCTGTATTGTACGTGGCGAATAGAGAGGACCTCCGCTGATTTTTCTCAACAACTTGCTCATGGTTTCATCAGAGATATTTTTTTGGCTATAGAGTGACGTGTACATGGATGCTAAATGTGTAGTAGTAAAATGGTAATATTTAGACTGGTAGGAATACAATTGGTATGTTAGAATGTAGAAAGGAACTGAAATAGGGAAAGGAAAACTATGAGTTCATTGTAAAGCATACAAAATTCCTTTAAATAATAGGTACATTGTTTGTAATGTAGTACGTGTAGTTACAGTCAGTCTTGTAGTTTCCTGCATTCCATTTTGGTTTAATAATTATGAGTGGTCCATGGTCCATTGTATGCCTATTTAAATATATGAATATGAATTCTGAAAGAAGAATGAACCAAAATCAACCTTTTTGTGGAACAAGTCAATAATTGACCGTAAATGTTTGCTGTTGAGAATAGTCTGTTGTTTGCTTGATGAGAAGATTGATATAAAAAAAATTTATGGATGTATGGATGATTGCTATGCATGGAATAAAATGGCATGATCAAATTTATTATCTGATAGAGATCAGTATTTATAAACGATGAAAATATGAGGTTTTGGATGGTGCTGGTTTTATTGGTTTACGTACAAGGCCATTTAGAGTCTCACAACGCCCCAAATTTTAATTCATGCCTGGAGAGTGGAGACTGATAATGAAACGAATCTTTTGTATTGTTGATGCCCATGCAAAGATCAGAGTGGCTGAAGCTATGTAATGGAAATATTTGGAAGAATGCAACTGAATAAATACTTTCTCCGATGGTTTTTGTGTTTGATTAATTAAGTCATCGAATACGTATGCTAAGCTACATAAGCTGTCAAAAGATTTTGAACCAAGCTTTGATTGTAGTAGGTTGTGTGGGCAAGCTATAAAACATCCAGCAGATCAGACATAATCCGGAGATTTGTAAAATGGGGCTGTGTGAGATTAAAAGATGCAAAAATGTTACACTTACAAATAGAATGTTATGTGACCGATGTAAATAAAAACTATGAAATTACTTAATAATGGCAATTAAAACATAATATTCTTAGATGTGTAGTTATACATAATATGTCTAGTTATTTATTAATTTTACCTTGAAGTTATTATGTATGCCAAGTCGTTAAAAATACTTTGATTTAAGTATTTTATTACAATATTATAGACGAATGTTCTGATGGTATTGAACATGGTCTGATGAAGATTACTCATTAATTATTACATAACATCGACATCATTTAGGACAGCATATTTTGTAAATGCAAGAAAACTATCATCTACACAGTTCATATTGGCTTTACAAGCTCGTGAATATATTATGAACTATAGAATATAAAAATTATCAACCATGTTTATCATCAATTTTGCCCGTTTTGTTTCCCGCAACAGGCAAATACTTTTAGTCCTTGCGACCGGGACCCTATTCTTCTTATTTTCATTCGACGCTATTTTCTCGGTAAGATTAATTTCAAACTATATTTGGGTTTGCCAAATTTTGAAATGAATAATACCACCAAATTTAAATTCACAGTTAATGTTCCCACTTGAAGGCGAATCAGAAAGTTCTCTACATGACCGCTTGAAACGAGAAATTTCGGAGCCAGACCCTCTCAAGGAGAAAGACTACGTGGATGGCACCCTCTTCACAGAAGCTGAGGTCTACCGTTTTAGTCGAAGGATTCTGAACGAAAGTGCGAGCTTCATAGAGGAAAACGGTTCGAAAAGGCCAATACCATTAAAAAAATTGAACCAGGCTTATGCGGACGCAAAGAAAATGTTTTTTGCCAAGAAGAACTGCGTTCCACGACCACCACCCACAACACCACCTCCAGGGGCCGCACCAGCAGAAGGCGACGCTGCAGCAGAAGGTGGAGATGCACCACCTGCGGAGGGTGCAAGAAGACGACGAGGTGCATTGGAAATGACTACGGAACGGGTCTACTACTGCGACGAGTTTACAACGACTACTATTCCAGCTCCGACAGCAGCTCCTGGCGGTGATGGCGGTGATGCCCCTGCTGAAGCGCCTCCAGCCGAATGATGATAATTTCGTTATTTCTATATAATTTGTTGATTGTTTAAAAAATAAAATGTATGTGTCTTGTTGAATTTTTTGTTGAATAAAATTGTAAAAATTCTAAAAAGTTGAATTTATTTTAACCGTGGTGAAATGATTTTATTAGCATCATAAAAAGGTAAAGATATTAATTTATACTGTATTAAAAAAAAGAAGCATCAATGCATCATGCATTCATTTAATATATTAATTCATCCCACATGCATGCATGTCTACTTTATCGGCTTTCTAGGAATGTACTTACTTTGTACTGCTTAGTTGTAGTTTGATTAATTTTTGTACTTTAAACTGATCATGAGATAATTAATGAATAAAAAATGAATGTCTAGCCTAATCTAGTCCATTGATGCAAAGCTATTCGACGTGACATAGCCCCCATCATCATCCTCTTCTTCCATTCCACGCATGTGTAAGGAAGCATAAGTTATTGTTGATGAAGATAAGTCTAGAATTGTTGAGGGACCTTCCAATCCACTTGCAAATTCGGTATCCGCCTCAATATTAGAGCTGCTGCTGTTACTGCTGGAATCATTTCCAATATCTGCGCCGACAAAGCCGACAAGCTCCTCTAAAGACAATATCCTTCCGCCAGTGATACTACTCGTTGTAGTTTGTTGAGACATCGCAGTAACAGTGGAGGCAATATCCTCGCTCTCACCATTTTCTTCAATTTCTTTGAGAACCTTGTCCAAAGCGAGAACGAAACGGTGAGCGTTTTCACACGTGAAACACATGGGCGGTGTGATAATGAGAACGTTTTTATAGATTCCGTCATTCGCCACAATAATATAATGATCCAGCATCCTGTTTTTGTTTTGAGTAAAAAAATAAGCCTTGTAACAAGATAACTAGGAAGTAACATGAATATTTTATGAAATTCTCGTTACTTGTAACAAATCTTTTCTGCGATGTCACGTGCCGGCTTACGTGATTCTTGGTTGTAAACGATCTCCACTCCGATCATTAAACCCGTGCCTCTCACTTGTCCTTCGAAAATAATGACATACGATATTAAGATGCTTAGATGCTATCATTTTTTTTCTAGGAATCGAGACATTTCATCACTGCAAAAGTGTAAGTGTATGCCCACACATACCACAAACATACCTATATTTCTATGTTTTCCGGACAGTGCTCGAATCCCTTCTCTGAAAAAATCCCCCACCGATCTTGCATTCATTTGAAGGGAAAGTGACCGAACCGTATTCAAAACGGCTAGGCCAACGGCTGCACTTACTAAATCGCAAGCGTACTCATTACTATTGGAGTTGACCAACTTGGAAGCGATATAGCTTTTGGTGGCAATACAAGCCATGGGATGCCCATTTCCCAGTGGCTTACCAATCGTGATAATATCTGGTATGAGGTTATCAAACATTTGGAAGCTCCACATTGAAGCGCCGCATCGTCCAAGACCACTTTGAGCTTCGTCAGCAATAGCAAGTCCTCCAAAAGATCTAATGTAACTGTAAATGGAATGAAGCCATTTGGAAGGTGGCGCTATCACACCGGCGACTGTGATAAGGGGCTCGCAAATAAAACAGGCTAGTTTCCTTTGCTTCTTTTGCACTGCATTTTCCATAACTTGTTTCGCATCTTTACAGTAGTTCTCGACAGCCAGGGAGATATCTCTGTTGTTGTGATCGTCCCCTCGATATTTTCCTCTGTAGAGATCGGGGCATTTTAAGACGTGTACCCAGTCTGGACATTTTTCTGTAGAGGAAGGAAGAGATAAATGTTACGACAAAATATTCCAAGAAATTGGATTATTTTTATATGTGCCAAGACACATGTTTCTCCACGTGTTTGGATAATTTGGTAAAGGAATAGGATGTTAGGATGTTTTTATTACTTACGTTCATTAGTGAACTGCCTTGGGCTCACGTTACTTGTTACCGTAAGCCCACCGTGAAAGCTTCTCTCAACAGCAACCACATCATAACCTCCAGTATATGTACGAGCCATTTGTATGGCAAGATCGTTTGCTTCTGAACTATTGAGGGCGAACAGAAAAATAATGATAATGTTTAGCGATTAACTATATTGCTTTCTTGGGGATAAAATGTCGTGTTCCTGTCTTTTATGTCATTATTTTGCAATGTAGCATTTCATGTTGAAAAAGAGTTCTATTGTCAACTTACCCAGAAGAGACGAAGAGAAATGTGTCAATTTCAGGTGGGAATGTGGCTTTCAATTTGGTTACATATTCGGTTGCAATGTCACTCATGCCGAGGGAAACATTCCCCATTTTCAGCATTGCTGTTTTTGCAGCTTCAACCACAGTTGGATTACAATGGCCCACTAAAAGCCAAAAGGCCAGAATGAGAAACATATTTGTAATAAAACCACATGGAAGACAAAAAGATAAGAAAAGCTTTTCGATGGATTATACCATGTGCAACGCAGTTGACACAATCCAGATATTCACAGCCATTGTCATCGTACAGGTACTGACCGTTGGCACGAATCACCTTCATTGGCGCTTTCTCAAAATGCAATTTACATGCTTTCCTTTTGTAAAAAGATCAATACGAAAATATAATAATTTTCTGAGATAAGTGCAAACAAATTCAAATATGAAATAGTTGCTACTTACGGAATGAACTGTGAACGGAGTTGGAGCGTTTGCTCTCTTGGGAGTGTGGCAAGTGTTCCACTCAAATCCTCCAGCGTTATTAAATTTTCCATCCTTTTGTTGTCGAAAAGAAAGCACTTCCAGCAGGGAAGTGGACAGATTGTAATCACTGGAAAGACTACTTTTATTTATTGACAGAAAATTTGTAGTCAGTTTGTTTTGTCTGGAGAAGAAAGTGGGAGTGGGAATAGAATCACATGCCTCAAAAATTCCTTTGGATTGGATGATTTTATCTAAAAATTCAATAAGTCAAACAGAATAAGTAGAATCCAATAGAAATTGATCAAAAAAATCAAATAAAGTAATGTTTGTGCCTACATTTTTGGGTTTTTGTTAGTTTATAGATGGAATTTTTTTCTATTCAATCAAATTATAAGCATCTTCTCCTTTCTCCTCATGGTTTGCAAATGGTTGCAAAATCTCCACTGTCACCAATTTTCAGGCTATTGAACAAATAAAAACAGGAGTTAGCTAACAATGAAAGACAAATGACAAAATATAAATTTATATATATGTTGACGTATTCTTCTTTTTCCGTTAATATGAAGCAAGTCAGTATAGCTAAATGCGACACTATAAAGCTTATAATGTATATATTTTTATTGATATTCAATATAGAGCTCCAATGCTTCAAGCTATATACCTCCAAAGAACAAAAAGGAAAATCTGATAGTTTGTCTATTTTGAATTCTACAAAAAAGGAGATGACGAGAGATAGATGTGTCATTTCGTGTATAGTAACGACGACTAATATAGGTAGGCAGCTTTGTCAGCTCCAGTGTTTCCATATCTGTGCATAATTATCAGCGACAGTACGTCTAGGTCTTGTTAAAATGATGAGGTGACAGATCGTACGTGCAAGGTTTTAAATTCTGAAAGTCAACATGTGGAAATGACAAATAATATTCGTTTTTATGATGTAGAAATATCAAATATCTATGAGGCTGGTATTGCAACCGTATTTGTTGACTGTTCAATACTAAAACTTTTTGATGCATCTCATATTGCCCCATCAGAATATAGGTATAAGCTGGAGGTACTACAATAGAATGAAATACGAGATTATTCTTTCAAAAAACTGCTTTTGTTCTAAATTTTTTATCCTGAGGAAAGATTGCTATTTTCTTCCATGAATTAAAAGAAAACAAAGAAACGTTAGTTGACTGAAAGCAAATACCCAAAAATCTGACAAAAGACTTTATCGCAACAACAGCCCTTTTCATTGTTGCACGTTCCATCGACAACAGTTATTCTTATTGTTTGTTTTTAAAAGCCAAAAATAGTATTTCACAAATCTCAAATCTAGAATACTGTACTATACTATATGAGCTTAATAGCTTACCTTTACCTATTCTTATTTTATAATTGACATTTCTACTATTGACTATGTACAATGGAAGATACAATGTTTGATGTTTTTATATGACAGTTGGCCGAAGAATATCGATCAAGAGACTAGCAAAAGTAAAAGTATGTATGTGCCATTTGACCTTTGAATGAACCCAGGTATATGATTTCGTAACAAAAATGCGAAGGAATCTTGTTTGGCTTTTGAAAACAAACTAAAGCCCGTTTTCTCTTACACTCTTTTAGCATTCTTTTAAAAAATTAATGCATGTGCCTAAACTGGAGTAAAAGTGAACTAATGCATATTGTTTTCTGTGTACATTAGCTTCAAGCAAATGCTCCAGTTGAGAAATTGGAATGAAAGAAAATAGGTATAAAATGTATAAAAGGTAAATTAGTTTTTATACTATTTTAATATATTATTCATGACTTTCGTTGCATTATTATGATCCGAAAGGATTATTATAAAAAGACAAAAAAAAATTTTTTTTGGGTGTGGGTGAAAATGTCGTCTGTCGTCTGTTATCAGTTCGCGCTCTAGCATCCAAACGATCCGATTCAACTGAAAATTGGCACACATACTCGTTGGGCACAAAGGACGATCCCTATTGATTTTGGGCAAAATTGACCCATGACCTCTGTTGACCCCTAGAGGTAAACTATATAAGGACGTGTGGTAGCTAGCTGAAGTTTAGTACTTAGGAGTTCTCCACTACCAGGAATCCAATAAAAATGGTTTTTGACCCAATGACCTTATTTGACCCCTGCAATAGGGGGCCAAACATAGAAACTGGAGCTAGGAGGCTGAAACTTAGAACTTGGGGTAATCGATGACGGGGAATTCAATGAAAACGGTCTCATGACCCCGTGACCTCACACTTGACCTCTAGAGGTCAAACTTTTGAAACTTAGGATTTGGGGGTTTTGGACGACGGGGAATTCAGTAAAAATTGTCTTATTTACTTGCATCAAATACAATACCGAATAATGACAAAATAATATGTAATAAAAATTTAAATGTATATTATTCGATCTCAATGATGTCTTTCGGATCATAGGTTCATATGTTTACATATTTATTAACTTGCGTCTATTCGCAAGTTACTAAGATTGTACTCCTTCCTTCCTTCCTTCCTTCCTTCCGTCTGCGCTATAACTTGAAAACGGCTAGTCCGATTTCCACCAAATTTCATGTACACATACTATGGCCCCAGGAGAAGAACCCTATTGATTTTGGAGTCTGCAGGTGCCCGTCAAGGACCTGTTAAGCACCTGCAAGTGACCATATCTGCTATAATTTGAGAATGGTTTGACCGATTACTACCAATTTTGGTATACACATAGTATAGATCGAGGGGAAGGATCCTATCAATTTTAAGGTCTGCAGGTGCCCGTTAAGGACCTGATAAGCACCTGCAAGTGACCATAT
>JAQFYG010000699.1:0-25560 GCA_034694325.1 Entomobrya corticalis | reverse complement strand
AAATAAATGCGAGTTTATTATTGGCGTAGGACTACATTATTTCACTCTTTTTACACACAAACATATAATAAGTGTACTCGCAACTCGTATATTTTCTTCTTCTTTTTTTGATGTTGCGTTTATTGATAATGAAATTGAATTCCTTTCTCTGTTGTAGCATGTTTTACTTTTTTTTGCGAATTGCATTCTTGTGTTTTTAAGCATAAAAGGCTACAACGAAGAACTACTTGAACATTATAAGCTATCATATTTCATTATTTTTGGAAACCCATTCATTTGGAATGCTAAAAAGCTGTAATTTATAAGAGTCTCTTTGCTTTCATGTCAATTTTTTGTACTTTTTTGCGAAATTGAAAATTATACCAATTTTCTTACAGCATCATCATCATTCAATTTCGCTAGATTTTTTATATAAATACCTATGCTGTTGTTGCCAATTTAATTTCGAGTCATTTAAAACTACTTTCGAATGATGGTGATTGATGGTCTTTGGCTCGAGAGGATAGGAGGAACGCAAAGAGAAAATTGAAATGGAGGGGATGGGTGTCTATAAAAAAATAAAATCAATAGTTTTTTATTTAATTTACTGGAAGCACGTCTAACTTCTTATAACACTGACTAATGGTAGTAGTAGAAGTATTTGTTCAGGGTTGGTGCTAGACGTTAAGAGTAAAATAACAGACGGAATACGAGACTTTCTCCATCACGTGTATTCATTGATTTTTTGGGGCTATGATTTTAAGTGATTTACAACAAAGGTTATTTGGGAGTTGGGGTACTGGAGAAGATGTGAAAAGTTAGAAATTAATGACAGTTGGATACAGACGAGTGACGAGTCTGATGGATGTCATATTGTTGTATTTTAAAAATATGTTATTATTACTCAAATTCTTCAAAATTGCATACTATTTTCATTTTGTAATATTCAAGTTTACAGCAAATTTATAGGTATAAAATCATCCTAACGATCCCAAAACTTTCTCTTTTGTATACCATCTTTCTGCACAAAGTGCGGTCTGAAGGGTTCATGGACACGAATTTGGTGGGAAAGTGGGAAAGGGCTTAAATTATTTGTGGTTAGATAGTTCAAAGTTTATTTGCTTTGTTGTCATAGTCGATTTGGTGGTTTGGTAACAAGATTTAAGCTGTCGTGTTCAGTTCAAGATACGTTTTGCAAACAAATAAACCCAAAATTAGAATATGTAGAAGCGATTTGTACCCTTATCATTTTGCTTTCTCTTCCAACAAAAAGATACATTATAACACAATAAAATTATACATCAACTTTTCTATAAAAACATGTATTCCGGAATCCGGACCGAGACCTTAACCCTCTCAAAACGCAAAACAAACAAATGTGACCGCAAAATATTTCAAACATATTATCATTCTTCGACTATTTTTGGCAATTATACCAACTCCCACACAAGCGTATATACAGTGCGTTCATATACGTGTGCTTTTTGCATAATTTACATGTTTTTTACTGTCACCACATCACCCCCATATAATTTCAGAAAAGATAGAAACAACGATAAAAGACTGAAGCTTGAAATGTGACACACCTTCTTCTTCTTTTTCAATCTAAAATTAAAACCAAGTTCAATGTTAATTTTTACTACATGACTACATGACAAGCTCTCATAAAAAGGATGACAAAAACAAACCATTAAAAACTGTTTTCGACATCATCAGAAAAGTTTTAAACAAACTTTTTTTACTTGCATAACTCCATTCTCGAGAGAAATTCTTGTGTGTTTGCTCAAGCCTAATGCTAACACCTCTCCTTCTCTTCTCAGCAAACATATTAGATTACTGTGTGTACATTTTCCCAAAGTCCATCGCCAGCCACTTTCCCACTAAAAGGGTTTTTCTTGTCCAACGTGGCGTTCAACGTGTGTTTGTCTAGCAAGAGGAGAAGCTTGTCTCTTGTCTCCTTTCTCCCTGAGGAGGAGTAAAAATATGTGTATGTAGGAACCTAAGACACGAAAAAGGAAAAAGAAAGTGTGGTGGAGTAGAAAGCAGAGAGAGGGAGAAAGCATGGAAAGCTATTATGTTCTGCGAAAGTAGAAAATTTTCTGCGAGTTTTTGCTGATAGTTTAGAATGCTGGTGGTGATGGTGGTGGTGGAGGGGGAAGGTATTTGTAATATGTAGACTGCGAGTTTTAGGGGGAAAATAAAATAATCGATATAAAAGCAAAGGAGCGAAGCGAGTGGATCCTGGCCTTGACTCTGGAGAACTGAGCTTTCTTCCTGGCACTGCACTTTACTAAGGCCATGGTGGTATGTTTTAAATGGTTTTCTTTTAAGTATAGAGCAGTATAGCAAGTTACTTTATTTTGTGTAGTATGTAGGTATTTGCATATATTTTGTGAGCTCGTGCACGGGTGGCAGGGAAAATGGATGTTTATTTTTGTAATAAGACGCATTCGCATGGCACTTTAGTTAAAAGAGAATATTATAAGATAATTATTTGTCAGACAGAATATAAGGAAGGATCCATGCCTAGACCTTATAATAAGCCATTATATTATGTTATGTTTAAGGCTTTCTCATGATGACGATAACAATAAATTATTCTGTTAGAATGTCTATTTTTTCTAACTGAATCTGATTAAAATTAGTTGTCCATGAGAACACCCGTGACTTGACATACATGACAGTCTATTTCTCATCCTTTTCAATCTCTTTATTAATTTTTTTGTTCCAGCCTTGTGTTGGAGGATACTATCATCATCGTGATGACAAAAATGCAAATTTGCTGTCTAGAAAATAGCGTTTTGTACAAGGGAATAATCAATATTAATAGGGCTACCTACAGATACAGACATGCATGGAGACATGAGGGACACACATGGATAAAAACAGGAAAAGGGCATGGGGAACACATGCACAGTTCTAAGTACGACGTAGGGACATAAAGAAAAGCAATAGATTTCCCATACTATTCCTAAGGGGAAACCAAATAAACCAGAAAGCAAGTTTTATTTTATAACAAACAATAATAATAATGTACCACATGCCACATGGCACTTCCCAGGTTTATGGTTTATACTTATACTTTATATACTAAATTGAAAATAGGCATATAGTATCTTGTTTTAGTTTATATTTGGAAAATGATGATGATCCAGTCGTGCGAATTGCGAATCATCCCTGTTATATGTGAAAATTCTCGCTCTGTTGAAATCACAGTGATTATAGTTAACAGGGAGCAATATATATAACAAAATACAATAATATTATGCTGGTTTGGCTACTATATAGTTGTGGTGATGTAAGAGAAATGGAAAATGCAGATATGGGGTATGGGGACGGGGAGGTGGAAACAAAATCGAGAGAGAAAAAAAACTCTGCGAGTTTTCTGCAGAAGCAGTGGAATGGAGCAGTAGAACAAGATGGGAATGGGATGTTGTTTATGCGGATGGGAATTTAAGTAAGAGTTTTTTTTCTGCCATTGTCAAGGCTAAGATAGAAGGCCATGTGCAACGTGCACAAAAATACCTACTATAAAAATTATATAAGAAGTAGAGAAATATAAGTAGAAATGTATATGAATGATGTGCACCAGATTTTGTTTTACTGATTTATAAGCTATATAGCTGATAGTAAATGTTATAATTAGGCCGCAGTAATTAGGCATGTTATGTAATAATATTTTTGCGAGAGTATGAAAATATCTGTGTTTTGAATAGTAGAAACGGCTGTTTTGGTTGTTGTTGTGGAAATATTGGAATTGGAAGTTTGTTGTTGATGTTGATACACATGTTTACAAAATGCGTAATATGCCATGCGATAATGCATTTTTTTAAATGGGGTTTGACGTAGTGAATTGTGCCTTGGCTGGTAAATGATAAATCAAAATAATATGTTGTCAAGTAAACCAAGATTAATTGTAGATGATTAGGTTTATAATTATAATATGTACTCGAGACTCCGAGACATATTCTCTCATAGTTTTCATGAGAAAAAATAATGTTTACATGTTACTATAGCAAGTTGCATTTTGGTTTTGCTGGTGCACATCGTCATTGAATTTGCTGGCACATCTTGAAGCTGTTTTAGAACTGGAAATGAAATGCTAAAAGGGATGCAATGCCAATTCCAAACGCTAATTTGGGAACTGGTAGATTCCGGTTTTGTGCAAATATTTTCGTCCGAAAATACTTGCATTGCGTTTATATCATAAATGAAACGAGAAAAGACTTACATTTATATAAACAAGTGAATCCAAAAACATTTTCATTTTACCCTCTTTTTCTTGCCATTCCTTAAAAATTTTGAGCGAATTCATTAACTTGAATCTCTGACTGATAACTGAATATTGATATTTTACCATCGTGATTGTCAGCGACATGATGATTCACATGATTTTAACATTTTATAGAACGTGACATGACATGATCAAAAGTATATGGTTGTAAAACGAAAATGCATCATAAAAAGATAATTTAGCAAGCCATAATAATATCCCAAATTATAAAAACTCGACAATGAACAAACAAAAACAATTTTTACATAACAACTGCACCACGGTAATTCACATAAAAATATATTGATATTATTGTCGCTACTTATTTCTCGGATTTCAGTACAGAAAAAAATTAATTTCTCACAGATCCCTCATATAAAGTTATCTTCAAAAGATAAGCGCAGCCAGTGACAACGACATTACGAGATGAGATAATGTCACTACATCAGAGTCAGAACCTCAGAGACGTACTCATATTTAACGCGGTGCAAAGCAAATAATGTATTTTTCCATTTTCAAAAAGCGATAATAAGAGTGGCCTGTCATAAAAGTAGCGGGGAAGATTGGAGATAGGAAAGCAAAAGTTATTAACCCGAAAAATAATAAAAAACAAGAGTGGGAGGAACAGCAGAGATAAATTAATTGCAGATAAGATAAATATAAATTTTATTTCAATTTTCCCAAAATTTTACAGCCAAAGTCATTGTCACATGCTTAAAAACATGTACCTATCAAAAATGTACTTTATGGATATGAAATTTGAGCGTGTATTTTACCTACGGTCATGTCTCGACGATAAAAAGTCTAAAAGGAAAAGTTACCGAAATACCTATTAAAACTTTTTACAGAGATCTAAAGTTGAAAGTACTTTTAATGCTGACGCTATCGTTGACATTGAACTGTTCATCAAGAAAATCTAAGTTAGCAAAATATATGGAAAATTTCTGTTCTTTCTCAATATTTTGCATTAATTTCATAAAATTACTGATCACACCCAATAAAAAAGATGTTGAGATATTAGCAGCAATGAAGTTAAAATCTAGACTGTCAAGTCTAGAGAGAATTCGAATTAGCGTAAAGTGTGAATTTAATTTTGGTAAGTGAGGTACATTCAGGTACGCTTGTATTTATATAAAGTAAATATAATTAATTTAATTATGCTAAATAGAGTATATTTTCTGTTGTATCGTATTATCGAAAATGTACGCGCGCCAACAGGCGCCAAGATGGCAGCAAATTTTACCTTGTAACAAAAATTTTCCCGTTTCAAAAATACTGGCAAGAAACAACAAGTACCGGAGTCAGAAGTCAGATTATTGCAAATTTGTAACTGGCGCATGACATAAATGACATATTAACCTGCTTACATGATTTAAACATGCATAATATTCAACTTATGTCAATAAGAAAATGCTATAAATGTACCTAAAAGTGCATGAACCTCTGTCAAAAGGACAGTAAACAGTTTAAGAGTTTAAAGTGCGAAACTGCAAAGAGCAGTTTAGAAAGATATATATAATATCTCAAGTGTCCTGCAAATAATTAATTAGCTAAAAAATCACTCCAGCAGCTCGATAACTGACTGATAAAGTAATGGTGACAATATTAGGGAATTTAATAAGATTGGTCGATTTGTCTGTCAGTCAGAATTGTCCAGTTTGCATGTAATAACGGGGGAAACCTGAGAAAGTACAAGAATAGGATGAGTCAGTGTTTCTGAACAATGGCAAACTACGTAGATATATAATTTACTCCAAAAATTCTCATAATTTCAAATTTTCAAATCCTGTCATTCGGCAACCATATAAATCTCAAGTTAATCATCACTAAAATACAAACACAAGCGCAATTATTATTTACATTTCAACAAATCCATAAAACACATAATAATGAACAATAAAATGTTAAATATATTCTCATGCTTTGAATTTTTAATTTCATTCGGACAATAAGAGACATCATGTTTTCCATTCTCCATGTCTTCTAAAAAACTAAGCTATAAAATTTGCACACACGCACTTGTGAAAAAATAATAAAATACCAGCACTAAACAAATTTTTTGTGGCAACTGGAACTGGCAAGTAAATCACATAAAATATCTGAATAGTCTGGAAAACATCATGCACCTATACTATTACATGTCTACATCTAACAATATCAAAAGTAAAAAGTCATCATCATTCTCCATCATCGCCCATTGTCAAAAAATTATTTCTTTCGTCCATCTCGCGTCTTAATAAGTAATAAACCCATTTATCACTTTTTCGCAAAACATAAGTAGTAATTAGTAAAGATACCTATGCCTTTTACCTTCACTTTTTTATATTCATTTTTCTGAGTATTATTCTCTCCGAAATTCCCAACATTGACTATTCATCCAACGCTGTATGCTAGAGATAATATGATTACCCTTAGCCACTAACTAAGATGATGCAGATTATCGTCATCATATTTTTACCACTTTAAATACAAACAATGCTTTTCTCTTTCATTTTCGTCTACTCTTGTCCATTATGAAATGAAAATTCGACGAATATCTTTAATTCTTTGCCTACAGCAAAAAGTCTGTCAGTCAGAATGATTTGCTTATTTGCTTGTCAGTTTGCATTGTGTATAGGTATGTAAAATTTTATAAAGCATCTCATGCAACAATGGAAGTATTTCATAATCATCATTATATTAAGTTGATGGATGACCGTAACATTGAATGCAGCCCGAAAGAAAAATGCATTGTGCTACTGAGAAAACTATAATATACAGTCTGTCAATAAAAAACACTATGAGCTGAGCTGACACTATAATATAACTTGCTTTTATAGTAGATATTCATATGATATTTTAAAATTGTTTAGAGAGGTAGTTTGGTAGTTCAGTTAGTGGTTTAGTGAGTATAAGCGCACTACCAAACTACCAATTACATAGTAGCCCTCATTTTAACGCCAGCTATGAGCAGACAACATTGCGCTTCTGAAACTGAAGTATGTACGCTTATTTGCTTGGATATAAATATTTACCCACATTATATATGTGACTATGATATAGTATTATATGGTTTTGGTGAAAATTATATAGAAACTATATATATTTAAGTTATAATGGAATTTTTGCTTCAAAACAGGATGAATATGATCATAATGATGATGATGATGGTAATGGTGATGCTGGCTGGAAGCGTCCATTATCAGCGATACAGGAGGAAAGGAAGGAACCGGCAGTGATGTTGATGATGATGGTTATGATGGTGTTTAAAAAATGCTTAAATAACGTCGCATATGCAAGTTTTATGGGTTTTTTAGTTGTGGGTTGTGCTGTGTATTTGGTTTGGCAGTACCATTATTATTGAAGGGAAAACGAAATAAATGAGATTAGATTGCTTTTCTCTCCATAAATTTTATACCAAACAACAACAACAATGGTTGATTATTATGTGTCTGTTTCGATGTTATGTACGCAGTTATATAACTCTTATTTCTTATAATCCTTTAGCACAGCACTTTTACCTGCTCAGCTCATTTCTATCATATTAATGTTGTGCTTGTGTTTCATATTAATCTTCATATGTATCCTGATTACTGAGCTATCTGGAAATTTGTAATACATGCAGGTAGTAGTAAGGTACAAGCACAATAATATATTATTATGGTGCTATAAAAATTAGTGTTAGTCGTATTTACTCATAAATAAGCAAAGAGTGAAAGATAAAAAATTATAATAATGCAGAAAAGTCTCTTGTGAAGTCATAGAATTTATAAGTTTTTTATTTCTTTGAAAGCTTTGAAAGTAAAAACTTAATGTTGTTTACAGAGAAACTCTTGAAACGTGGCGTTGTCAAATGAGAATATGGAATTTTATTCGTCATCTTCTTAAGAAATATTTATCTTTTCGTCAAAAGTTTTAAAAATGTTATGTACTTTCATTTTCATAATGTGCATATCCATCTTAAAAGGTTTAAGTCGTAGATTGTCTCCATTTCTTCCACGTATCACAAATTTCCAACTCTAAATACTTTGTTGCTTAGTTAGTGTGTACTGAATTCATCATTTTTCAAGATGCACTACATAAAATAGGCTTTTTACGCTGAACTTATCTGCACTTCTTTGCTGACGGGTTATGAATGTAAAATAATTAAAATATTATGATTACAGGAGCAATTATAATTCAATATGTGTTCAATAATCGCCATGAGCAACTATTCACAGGCCAGATAAAGATGGAATTTGTTTACATGAAGCATGTACTAATGCCGGAATGGTTTGTGTTTGTGATGTTCCGATGACTCATGGTTTTATGATTTTATTGCCATTTTTTACAAAATACTTGCATAAGCGAAGATATGCAGTGTAGCATATTTTATTTTGTAATTTAAAAATGTTAATTTTGAAGTAACAAAAATTGTGATATAAAAATAACTTGATTGATTGAAATCATTTTCACTTTAGATTCTTTTTGGTTCATCACTTCGCTGGATTCAATTGCAATTGATTGTTTGCTACATTTTGAAATACATGAAATTCAATTTTCTGACTGCCCACATTACAGACCACAAAAATTTGTGATTAATTTTATTTAATATTTGGTCACATATCTATTTGTTCTAATGTGGTTTACAAACACCATACATAATGCATGCAATTCAAAGCAAAGAAATAATGACGACAAATCAAGAATCAAGTGTATATCTTTATGTAAATATGCATTGTATTGTGTTCAATGAACATAATTTGTACCTTTACTTATGTAAAGTAGAGATTATGATTACAGAGCAAGCAAAAAATGCGGATCTTCCACACAAAAAATCATAATTGCCATTTTCCATCCATCCATCCATCCATCCAGCATATCTATTAGTCAGTCCAACCAAAACTCAGCAATTTTTTGTTTTTGTTTTGTATCCTTTCTCAGAAAGAGGCCTATAGCCTCAGGCAAAATGAACAAGATGATGTGGAAGAAGAAGAGAATCATCATTACGTTCATAATCAACATTTCTGTACATCCCCATTTTTTTCAACGCATTTGCAACGTGTGCAGCAACAGCAGTTTTTTTCTGGGAATCATCAGCAGAAATAGTGGCATTGGCATGTAAGTAAGTATCCAGCTGGTGGATGTGGATGAGTGGATGGATAAGACATGTACAAGTTTTGGTTTTAATAATGACAGCGTACAAAAGCCCATTTTCTTTTTTTCACGTTTCTTTGGAACCAAACCATACGTTATTGAGAGGCATTCCTCCGAAATCTGAACAGGATTTTTACGAGTTTTTATGTGGACGATGACGGTGGTGGAAGTAGATTGCGATACAGAATAATCCAATGCTGGTTGGCTGTTATCAAATGTATGGCCATGATCAAGATGATAATGGTCCATTACAGCCGTCATCTAGTCTAGTTCTAATTTTTTAACCATAAACAGAGAAGAGATTCTAGTCTTTATTTGTCGGCAGATGTAAGAAATACCTTAAAGCAGAAGAGCATCAAAATGCTACCACATTGGCATGATATGGATTCATGGACTATCATACTGTCATTTTGATCCATTGGTTGCTATAGAAACCGTATAAGACGATATTATATATCCAGGCACAATATCTGTTATGTATCAAATATAATCTTTTTTACATTTGGCCTGGAGCAAAAAAAATTGAAATAAAAAAATGAATCGTGTGTAATGCAAAAATTGCATAACACACCGATTAACATTACCATCATGAGTCGACAATCAACAGCATTAAAAAAATCTGTGCACAAAAGCACGAGTAAAACACGACTCAGCAAAAAAAAATCATGGGCTTTATTGTGTGCTTTTATGCAGCGCATGTACCATCTATTGTGTATGCAATAACCATTAAAAATTAGAAGTGAATGGAATACACACGGACAATTTTTGCATTATATCTGCTATCTTTTAAGCTGGTATTTAATTCTGATCATGGATGGGTATAATAGTAATCACCGTCGTTTTCTGGTGGATGCTAAAAAATTTAATATTTTTTTTGATGCTATCGCAATGTCCTATGTCATCCCGCGTTAAACAACAGCAGCGTCGTCATCCAGTGATTATCATCGGCACGGTATTAAACGAATTCACATTTCACACAGCAATTTCTGTGAATCATTCTATGGATGAATATGCATTTTATATTATTATGCAGCATTACATAAAAGGGAAAAGCACATTAACGTTTTGTCATAAAGATAAAAGCACGAAAATATAATGCATTCCATGGAAATGAGATTAGAAGAGTCTAGAAAATATGATTTGAAAGATTTTAAAGAAGAAAAAACATAAAATATTGTTTAAAACAAAATGATAGCAAGTTCTGAAATGTTCTTTCAAATCCAACTCGGGCATCGGAGACAGTTTCTATCAATAATTTCGTATACTATCATGTTTCAATTTCTAGATGTCAATGTCAACGTCAGCTCGTATCAAATATTACAAGCTACAAGCCATATGTTGTAATTTGCCTGTGTTGAGTTGTTTTCTAAATTTTTAATAAAAACATAGATTATGTACAACAACAAGCAAATCAACAATGGCACAACGGCACAAGTGTTTTTCCCAGGAATCCCAAATTTTTGCTAAAGGCACAAACCCCACAATCCTACTTTCAATTTCAAAATTGCCCACTTCCCTATGATCTCTACCCTTCTCCTCCTCAACAATAGCATCTTATAAAGCAACAACCCAAAAGGTAAAAGAGTACGCTGCCATATTATATGGCAGATAGTAACAACGCCACACGGAACATACAAACTTGCATTTTAAACTAGTATAAAAATAAGCCTTTGGGACGGACGGGGACGGGCTAGCAACTTTGTGCAAAAAAATTTCTACTTTGTAAAAAAAACTTGAAGAAGATCCGATTTCGCTGCATCGCAATACAAAGCAAATGGCATAAGAAGAGGTAGGGAAAGGTAGAAGAAAAGAAATAAAAAAATGCAAAACAACAATGGAAGGATGGAACAATAATAGTGTGTGAAGTGAAATACATAATAATGCAAAGTATAGCTGGAGGCGACTTTCTTGTACAATCTCCTCTCAACAAACAACTCTTCTCAAAACATTGAAACATAGCCATAGCAACACAATAGCGAAAACAACACAGAACAAAAATGTAGATTAAATTTGCTACATTGCTACTGCGATCACCATGATGTTCTTCTACTTATAATGCCGCTGTTTGTCTTATGGTCTTGTGTGCTTTGATGATGATTTTGCTAAAAAAACACAATCTTCTTCTCAGCAGTCGATCTGCTACATACATAACAAATATTTTACATGAAAGCATTTGGAGAAAGAGAGAGATCTTCTAATAAAAGCTTTAACGTAATATAATGAAATGAATGCCAGTTTTGACGATGAAAAGGATATAGAATAGACACAAAGTGTAGAACAAAGTGTGTTTCTAGGTATTATGAAATCCTCTTAAAACATGTAAACCTTTATATTATGTCTAATGCCCTAATGTATTTCATACTGATATAGAAATGGAAAGTGAAAAGAAACAAAACGATGTTGCTGATCTTGATGATGATTATGCACTGAACAACTTTGCCAGCTTGCCTTGTTCTTTTTCATGTTAAAAAACATTACCTACATGTTACACAACATTTTTTTCACTATTAACTTAATGCCAAAAAAGAAAAGATAATTGTGGGACGGACAGGGACGGATGAAGTATGAGGAGATGAGGAGAGAATGGTCAAAAGACCTGGTTTAATACCAGGTATTTGGTAGGCAGTCCTCTACTACTTTAATACCATAGTAATCATTCGTCTTGTCATTCTTATATAAACGCTCATTATAAATTTACAGGAGAAAAAAAAGTATTTGAAAATTATATACACAACACACATCAGAAACCATTAGGATATTTTTTTTTGCAGGAGGATATAAACACACAAGTACAAGTACAAGACGTATATGGAGAACAGACAGAGAGAGAGGATGATGATGGGAAATGGGAATGAATTGACGTGACTTAATGAAATTTTTTCGCTATGCCAAACGCCAAAAACCACCAGCATCATCGCCATCGCCAGCAGTAGAGAAATGAAAAAAAGGGATGTGAAATTTCAAACCATGTTATATGTTTCGAATTTTTAACAACAATAGAAGAGTCCAAAATTATCAACCATCATGTTATAACGTACTGATGTGCATATTGTGTAGAGGTTTGAAAAGAACTGACTGAGAGAAGATTGGCTGTGGTTTTTGTTGATTTTCGATGGATTGAGTGGAGGCAGGCGAGCATTTTCTTCTGGCATTGCCCATTGCCATAATGAGAAAAATGTTCTGTTTTTCCTACGTCAAGTCAGGTTTTAACTTTAAGTAAGCAAAGCCAAAAAACTAAAACTTTTGCCAGCTTTTTTTTCTCTGTGTGCCTACATTATAACGACTACATAGAATTCATTTATATAAATTTGTGTACGTTTCACTCTCATTTCCAGTTTTTGCCATTAGTTTGTTGGGTTCGGTTTGATACAGGTGAGTAGTGAGTAGGCTGCTTGTTGTGAGTTTAAGTATGAGTCCGTGATGAATTTATGTTTTAAAACTTCAAAAACCCATCAAGGTTTTAAACACGGTCTTATAAACTCGGAGCTGTAGTTGGTAGTGTAGCTTTTTATTTATTTATTTCAACATTGACATGCATGTTAAATTGTAAAATGTTTTTTTTTCAAAAGCCTGTTTTCTTTTTCCTATACGGTTCGGTTGTAATACGCAAATAAATAATTATGCTTTTTCAAAAGAAAAGGTTTGTAAAGGTATTCGCTTGACTTAGGAACAAGTTGAGCAGTTGGCCAGTAAGACAATGAAAAAGCAGGAATTTTTATACTCTCACTTTCAAACATTTTCTGCTATTTTATTACTGTTTCTCTTTCATTTTAGTTTCTTTTAGAAAAAAAATATGAGGAAAGGAAAAGGGAGCTCTGTTGATGTTGTTATGAGTGACGAGACGAGTGAGAGGAGGAACAAAGATAAGACCGCATACTTTTATGTAGAAAGACATGCTTGAATTCACATACTACTCACGGGTCTGCGTTTTTTTACGTTTTGCATATGTACGTGGTTATATCCTTATTAAAGTAAGTCAAAGTCAAGAATCAAGAACTGGTACATGAAGAAGATGATGATGATGAGAATGTGTGATGCTCATGTTTGTTGTGGTTGTGATTTTTCTGCTGATGTTGTTGCTAACTGAGAAACAGGGTCCGGTTAAGCAGGTTTCAGGTTTGGTTTATGTAAGACAAGGTAGTAGAAAAGGGAAAGGAAGTTTTGGGATGGGGATTGAAAAAACAAAGTTATAATCATACTTGCGGCAATTGTTGCAATGATTGTTGCAAATAATCGGGTAGAAAATATGTGCCTTTTTAATCCTACTCATTTCGAGATCTTTAGTGTAAAAACGCAGACGTGAAAAAGGTATGCAACCAGCACTTCCTTTAATTTTTTCTTATTTTCGATGAAACGTAGTTTCCGAAGGAAATCTCAATGATATATTAACTATATTTAAATATTTCAAAAACAACAGAGATTATAAAATATGCGCCAAATCAGCATAAATATTTGTCAATGTGTCAATGAAAATAATGCGTTGTTGTTTCATTAATTGTCATCGTCACGGTCTGAATCCGCTTTTGCATAAATTCATAATATACTGTATTATTGGTATATTAATATATCTAACCTTGACCGGGACTTGATTACCCTCTTCACATCTAAAATAAGTATATGATTTTCAATCATTCCTTCAATCGAGCACCTACCAAAATACCTACCAAATTGCATATTTAATTTGCACGAAATGAAACAAGGATTGTGCTGGAAAACATCAATTACATTTATATGAATCCCATTCATGCAGATAATTGGATGACTTTATTTAGGTATTGTGTCCTATGGCATAGTATATAATAGGTATCTGTAAAGCTATAGCTTTATCATAATGATGCCTCCGCAGAGAAAATTATGATGAAGTTGCATTTTCTTTTTGACACTATACATAAACCTATTATCCCCTCCCAAAATCACCAACCAATTCCAAAAATTGGAAAGGTTATAGATTAGAGAGGTTTGATGTGTTTTTATATGATTTTTTCTTTGAAGTCTTTCATTTCAGCATTTCTAAGGCATGAAAAAAACAATACTCAATACTGCTTTTTGTCATCCGATATGACAGGCTAATGTGATGACGATGACAAGCCGATCACACGTCACTTTTCCTCAAAAAATGAATGCCAATTCTTAGAGCTAAAGAGAAAGCATGCTCTAATTAACCTCTAAATTACTTTACTACCTATTACAAAAATACTTTTAAGCTGATTAACAAGATTAACTAATTAATTCATTAACTACAAAATATAAAGATAAAAGTGGTACAAGGTCTTACCATAGGATCGGATGTGTTCCAACTGTCCATTTTGCTTATATATAAAATTCCAACTTTTTCCACGGTAATTTATTGTTTTCCACAGACGATATCGTTAATATCCCAAACTGACGATTACTGTCTTAGAAGAGCACATGATACGACGTCAACGACGGCATTCTTTGTAATAAAATGTATCGATATAAATTCTTCGGTCTCTTCTCCTGTCGAACCAGTAACAAGCCAATATTTCATTAGGCCATATTGAAATTGACACAGTAGTCACGTTGATACAAAATGTGCAGGAGTGTCTGTAGAAAGTTGGAAGAAATATGTGAAGTTTAATATCGGCTTTTACTTCACTTTATTTCAAAAATGTTTGTTCTTCTCTCATCAAGAGAAAATCTAAATTATTATTATTATTAAGGCCATAACTTGAACAATTTTATAAATGCGGGCATTTGGCTGGTGATTAAAGCCACAAGAGAACTATACCACCATCACCATAAAGAGTTATTATTATTAATAATGACGATTTTGACGAGTGGTCATATAAAATAAAACTGTCATCAAAAAAAGAGAAAATTGCTGGTACTTTCTCTACTTTATTGTTTTTTTCTCGATATATCCACTCAAAAAAATAATATATCAGCTTAAAGTAGACAATTATTAAAATTTTTTTGGAGAAAGCACACACGCACCGTTTAAAATACGTATGTCATTGGTTTGTTTGCTGTCGTCACCCTCCTCCTTTTTTTGAGCATGTCCATCCATAAGAAATTCAATGTTAGGTTATTACACGACGACGGCTCATAAAGACTTAATAAATGTTTCAAGTATTTTTAACCTTGATACTTGATAGATGATAGAGATAGGAAAAAAATAATAATAGAAGATTTGCGATTTATCGGGGTTTAATCATCCAAATGTATAGCTGGCAATATTTTTTTTATCGAGTTGGAGTAATATGGCAACTCCAAATAATGTGATGATAAGGATGATTGCCAAGAAGTGTGGTAATTTTAGTGTCTCGTTTTCCAGCACAGAAACTATCCATTTCTTTTAATGATTTATTTGCTAATCTTTGGCTCATTGTTTTAGTAAAATAAAAATGATTTATTTATTCAGTTTGAATTGTTTTTGTTTGAACAAGTCGTATATAAAAATGTATCAAAAAAGAAAGTTTTTAAATATGGTCAATTGTTTATGTTGGTAACCTTAACCTTCACTCGCCACTATTATCACATCATCGCCGTCTGCATGCAAACTGTCTTCGGTATTCACAATAAAAAAAGATGAAGGACGCCACCAGCAAACACATGAATGACTTTCACTGGAATAGCCATAAAGAGTAAAAGTATTTTTTTTTGTGTGTGAATGATGTGCTTTTATTGTGGTGTACAAATAGCAATTATTCTTTGAGATGAAAAGGCAGAAAACTTTCACCGGAAAAGTAGCAAGTTTTTATGTGTTTTCTTTCACTTGAAGTTGTACAGTCGCCGCACTGCAGTGGAAATGTGTATAAAAAATGGTGGTTTTCCTTTGTTGCGTATTTCACTCTATTGCAGTTTGGTATAGAGATGTACTTACACCGAGAGAGAAAATCCGATATAAATGAGAGATGAGATGAGTGATGATGACAGTATCACAGAATGGAAATGAGAGGGGCAATGTAATAAATGCTGTCAAAATTCATAATAATAAGTTGTTCTTTACATACAAACTTTGTTTCTATTTTTTCTTCTTGCGATTTCATTCATTCATTCTCTCATTGTCACTTAATCACTCAATCAAAGTCAGAGTCACACAAGCAGAAAATATATAAAGGAGAATTAAATATCGATAAAATTATATACTTTTTTATCTTTTTAAAAAGATAATACGGTTTTGATTTGTTTGTTTGTGGAAATAGCACCAATACAGTTGTACATAGATTTTTTTTGTTATTTTCTTTTGACTTTTTTTCCATCTGCCGCTTATCCTCCAGGTTATATGATGATGATGATGATGACACTACTATCAACTTGTTTCTTGTTTACTTTTCAATTTTTTAATTCTGATAAATAAAACTATGTTCTATCTATGCAAAAAATTCCTTTGGGCTGACATTTACTCTTCTGTTCTGTCTCTGTATATGTTATCCTTCTATTTCTTCTTCTTCTTCTTCTTCTTATCTTTCTTATTTTTTTCCTTTAAATATGGCTCCACAAGACTACGACGATTATTGACGTTGAAAAAAAATAAAAGATAAACTTTACGACTCTTTTTTCTACTTGTTTACTATATAATTTATATATATAAAATTCTTTATTTACTTAACGTGCGATGCTACGTATTATTATTATTTTTTAGGTAGATTCAATTTCAATAATAATATATGTTTGTTATTATGCTTTTAACATTTAATCTATCTATTTATGTTTATATTTATATATTTTTTTCTTTTAAAATTCTCTTAATAATATTTATTATTCCTTTTCGTATTTGTTTGTTGTGTTTTTTATAATAATAATATGTTTTTTTAAAGTGAGAGTGTCGATCTCTCTCCGTCTTCTCCTGTCAATCCAGTAGCTACTGACTGACTAACTTGGCAAAAGTGGAGAACTCGGCTTCTCTTCTTCTCTATTTTTTCCATACAATCCAACAAGAAAGCTTAGAAAATATCCATCCATCCAGCCAGCCGTAATAATAAATATCATCCATTCCACCACCACCACCAACACCATCCTATCCTCCTGCCTTCCTTTCCTTTATTTCTCTGCTCGATGCTCTACTATTTACTATTATTATAGTGTGGTGTATACACAAGACGCTCGCATGTGTTATACGCTGCGCTGTTGGATATTTCAGTTTTTCAAGTTGAAGAGCATGACGATGTTGACGATGATGATGGTGATATAATAACAAAAAAACTGTATAAAAGTAGTACTCGGGTAATATGTGTTGCCTCTGTTGTAAATGTAAAATGTAAACGTGGTCCTCTTATAAGGAGTATTGCATATGCAAAAAAAATAAATGGAAAAAAAACTTCTTTTTTACTGCCTTTTCTCAATAAACATTTTTGCTATATATCTGCAAACATAATATCTCAAAGAGTATAGGTAACTTAAGTTAACTTAAGGATCAGCTTAAGTTACATACAAAAAAAGAAAGAGAAGAAGATTTTTTGTATGTCGTCGGTTTCGGATGTGTAGTATGTACAAATTTATAAGAGATTCAGAGATATTCAAAGAGAGGCAATAAGCCTTTTTTTCTCTCTCTCTCATCTCGGCAGATTCAACTGACTCGTGAGCAGCATGCATGGTATTACATCAAACAAAATGGCATTGTCTTGTCGTAAATGAGGATAGTAAAGTAGTGAAACAGTAGTGGAAAGAGAGAGAGAGAGAGAGAAACTACAGAGATATTTATTGTATAAATAAAAAATATTTATGTATACTGGATAGTATGGATGTGTAAATGTAAATGGATATAACTTCTGGTAGAAGAAATTGTACACAATAAATATGCAGGTTTGCATGCATGTAGATTGTGATTGTAAAGTAGATGATGTGATGGGATGAGTGAATACAATATAAAAAGAAATAAAAAAGAGTAAAGTGAAGATGATTCTCCAAAATCTCTATTTCTCTTTTATATTTATATCCATATGCATTGCACTATTGCTATAGTAACCGTGAAAAGATGGAGAGAAATAAATAGAGATATTTTTTTTGCCATGTTGTAACTAACCTAACGAGTAAAATGAGAGAGAGAGCAATTGAGATATGTATTTAGTGTTTGCTGTTGTTAGGCACTTAATGGTTTTTTGGAGAATAGTAGGCAGTTATAGAGAGTATTAATACTCTGTCATGCAGTCATGCATGATTTTTCTATGGTTTGTGTTATGATGCCTAAAAATGTCTATTATTATATTACTGCATCTTGGCAGTATTAGCCTGGTATTGGCAGATGGATCATTGGAAAGTAGAGAATTGACAAGAAAAATATTATATAAAAAAGTTAAGTTTTATGAGAGATGAGGGTTTATATTTGAAATGAAAAGGATGGATACGCCCGTACACATTTTCATTAATGTTGTTGTGTATGCGCACTGGGACCACTACTGGCAAATCATGCAAATATGAAGGCTTTTGAGCTATATTTCAATTCGGCTCCTGACTGAGTCAGTAACTGCCTTTAACTCTTGGGGTTTTGTTGATTTTGATAATGTTGCTGCCACTTTTTCCTTTAGTGTAAAAACAAAGATAATATGAAATTGACAGAGGTTTTCAAAAGGAAAATGGTATACATGCTTATATATTTTAAATATATTTGTGTGTATTTCAATATCAAGTAGATATAGGTATATATTTTCATCTTGTGCATATGCACACAACTATATACAAAGAAAAACGGACATGATCACCATGATCACCATCATCGCCGCACGACTCTGGGACTCTTGCGACTCACGAACGCCATGGAAATTACAGTGCAACTCCTCTCTCTCCCACTCTGGCACTCTGGCAAAATGTTGCCAACGTTTTGAGCAGTGCTCTCTCCTGTTTTTGTTGCATGCTTCATCCGTCCCCGAGCTAAGAATCATAGGATTGAAGTAAAGTATATATAAAAGTAAAAATGGAAGTGGTATGGTTTATGGATGATATGGAAGTAATAATGCAGAATTCAGCAAGATTTAAGCAAAAAAAGGTTTCTGCCACACATAATATTATTATAACATGCATGTTCATATAAGAAAATCTAGAGTCAGTCCGGTACTATAAGAACATAAGAACCCATATAATATGAGGAGAGAGGAGGTAGGTAGGAGGAGGAGGAGGGGGGAAAGCTTTAGGAACTATTTTTTTGTTTAAATCACATAAATATTATAACTAACTAAACTACAAAACGTACGTACACACAGTGCAGGGATGATGATGACGACGCGGTGGAAACAGAACTGCATACAGGCATTTTAACTTTGACTGTAGAGCTGGTGGTATACGATATTTAATGGAAGCTTTAGAAATGAAAATACATTTTTTGAGTTAGGTTTAGTACTTTGGATACTGAACAATTAATGTGTTATGCTAGTACTACTACATATTGCTAAGTGCTTTGTAGCAATAATATATCTATCATATATTCTCTTTAAAGAGAGGATAGGCTATGTTGTCCAGCTTAATATTATTTTTTTCCTCTGGACATGGTTTTCTCTGTGTAGCATCATCAACAACATAAAAACCTTAAGTTTTAATTGAGCATATGGGAGAAAAACCGTATAGCGACATGTTATTTAGGTGCGATGATGGTGAGTGTTTTTTTTCAAAATTCTCCATAAGCTCATCGTGTATATGTGTGGACAACGACAAGAGGGACTGTAATAAATCATAAATCATAATGACAATCAATACAGCACACACAGAGAGAGCACAAAACGCTAAAAATACTAAAATAAGTATTATAAACTATCATATGTGAATAGTTAGCTTTTTAATATTTATTGCAACAAAAGCATTTTTTTTGGTTCTTTTAAAGAGTTTGACTTGCATCTGGACTGGAAACACGAATATTTTTTATATGAAAGGATATATCTTTATACATATCCAACAATGTTATTATTATGATTTCAGCAGATCACTGAGAAAAATGGAGAGAAAAAATAGGATATAAGATAACATAAATGGTATGGTATATGCAATTCACTTTTACTATAAAACGGCTTGTTCCTCTCTGCCTCTTTTGCCTGCTATTTACGGTGTTAGTATATCGCGTGCACTTGGCTTTGACTTTGACATTGACTGACTTACCCAACAACAGAAAGTAGTTCTTGGAGTGCTGCATGCAGCAGTATGTAGCAGTTTTGTAGAAAACGCTGCATGCGCTTCAAAGCCTGGCACACTACTCACACAAGTACATGGCCATGGTCACACATATATTTTCAGCGTATTTTTGTATAGGTAACTATATATCTGGGTTACTCTAAACTAAACTGAAACTTGAAAGCAAGCAAAAAGTAGTATTTTCTCGTTACTTGAGTTTGTGCACTGGCAACATGGAGAGAATTTTTGTAGTAAAAAAAACTTTGTGCTTCGTTCGCTGTTGTTTTTTAGGAGCTGATTCTCTGTAGTTCTGCGATATAATATGCTTGAGAGTGAGACCTGAGACTCTGGTGCTGGTTTCTGTAATGTTGGCTCAGTTCATGTTTTTTCATTGGGGTAGAAAGATAGCAGGAGGATCCTGTGACTGACTCAACTTGTATGGAAAAAGGAAAACCGGAGAAGCTGGAAATACAGGAATTACTATGAAATTGTGTTTTTTTTCTTAGGGGAAGTCTGCAGTGCTGTATGTTATACTATATTATTGGGGAAATGGAAGTATGTAAGTAGGTTATGTATGTATGTGTTGGACGGGATTGCTAAAAAATATGAATGTATATTTTGCACGAAATATGATGTGAAAAAGTTATATAGTTGGATGATTAATGATATATGTTAGAGCTTTTGTAGAGTTGATAATCACTTTGATTCTGATAGATATACTGGTTGAGTAGTTGGGTTTGGGTGCACTCGTAATAAAAAAGAGATAATGTGTTGTGGGGCAAAATGAGAAACTGATTGATGATGTTTTTTGTGTTGTTTGAGCAGTGAAAAGAGATGGGTAATCTATTATTCTAATTTTTGTCAAATGAATGCAAATATTGCTGGAAGATTCCATTTTGGTGGTGGGATAAAAATGTTGTTTTGTATGGTTTATAAATAAATGTGCAGATTTGCGCTTTGAGCAAAATATTTAGAATGGAAGAGCCGTTTGTAATGGAAAAAGTTTTTGCAGATCAGAAATAATTGGAGCGAAAAAGTCCTTGAACGCGCTGCTGGTCAAATTAGAGGATTTTGTTAATTAAGTCTACCTACTACCATTTGCATTGTAAAAATGCAACACCAACCGAGTTGGAAGTTGGAAAACCGAGAAACGTCATTAATGCAGCCACACACCACCACAGGAAAGTCTGAGTAAATCATGTCAAGCTAATTAGTGCATATTTTTACCTAAACCGAATGTCATCATGTTTCATATGATTATCATCATCATCGTGCGTCCTTCTGCTGAGTCGGGGTTTTTCATCATTATGCATTCAGTACATATTATACCGATGTCGATACGACATGTATAAACCAGCCTATTAAATTTAATGGCCGGGTTGTAATTTACTTTATGGAAAAATCCATGCTTTAATAATAATTTTAGCTTTTTAACGTTAGCTTAACAGCTTTTTGATGATAATGTTGATGAAGGCGGACTGTTTTGTTGACGTTGCCGCTGCGCTGATGGTGGCTGGTGCCGATTTGGTAGATGCGCTGCTGCTGATGGTGATGATGCGATAATTGACTCCAACTAAAAATGTATGGACCCAAAAGGAGATATGATTTATAAATATTTGCTTTTTGTTGATGATTCTTAAAGTGCATAATATGATGATGACGATGAGTGGTGGCATTGATCATGATAAAATATGGTAAAGTTGCTGCTTATCATAATCCAATGCATTTTGATTTTTGGTTACTCTCAAACTCCAAAACGTCAGTCGACTTGTCGATTATCATCATCAGCAATAATGTTGCCAATAGCAACACAGTTTCCCTTGGATGTATTGAAAATATGTATTTTCATATATTCTTCATTTAAATGTATTTTGCTTTCTTTTTTAATTTTTTCAAATTTATTTTCAATGCAAAATTGCTCACACTCCTTTCTAGAAAATAATATAATGGTTGCTTTCTGTGTCCAGTGTCTGCTGTCGTTATCATCGGGAAGGCAATACATCTTGTAATAATATTTATGAAATATAGTTGCAAGACGAGTTGTAAGTTACAACTTGTAACTCTTTTCTGCTTTTCGTTGGTCTGACGTGAGAGCAACAACAGCAAGAAACACAGCACAGCAAGGAATATTATGTTTTCCCATTTAATTAACGCGTTTCGCGTGCTTCATTTAATTACATGGCAATGTAAAATAAATCATTTATTAATTCAACTTGCGTGTGCTCGAGACATCAAACTTGATATTATGCTGTGTTGTTTGAGTTAAAATTACATGAAACTGGTATACGATGAAAGAGAGTCTCCCAAAGAGATTTTCCTAATTTCGGAAAAACATGAATAAAATGGCTGGTTGGTTTGGTGGTTAGTCTTTAAATGTGGAGGAGGATTATGTTTAAAATGTTTATACAGCTTAAAATATAACATCATATTAATACAATGACAGGTAGAAGTACATATAGTATGTAGTATAGGAATTTTGAAATGTAATGTACGAAGTGGGTAAGTAGCATGAAAAGATGATAATGCTCTTTTCCTTCGCTTCAACGAAAGTAATCTTCTTACAAAGTTGCTTAGGTGATCGAAGCAATAAATAAGGCTTTAATGTGTAAAGATGTTATGTTATCAGTGGCAACTATAAAAAGCTTGAAGAAATTGGCTATCGACATTGCTTCTCGTCTGAGTTATAATATTATAAATTAATAAAATTGCTCAAAATCTACACACATTCAGGGTATTTAAGGGTGAGTATTGAGGATGCAATTTTTAGTAACTTTCTTTAAAAGTATTTTTAAACAAGATGAGGAATTACTATCCAGATATTTTACATGTGACTATACTACTGCGTTTTTAGTCCGCAGTTGGAGATGCGGGTAAACAGTATGTAATATTTATAAAAATGAGAAACTCAATAATGCATGCAATTTTGAAAACTTCAAAGCCTAAAATATTACATCTGCCAAACTGATTATTGAATAAAGAAGCTTTACTTGAGCTCGTGCCTTCCACGTATAGAAAGTAATATGGCATAAGGTGGACGGGCGGAGAATGCCGAGAACACCGAGTTATGGTTTTTAGCAGTCCAAGTCCAACTGTGCGAGAAAAGCAAAATTTACGCTCAGCAAAAAAACTCATTTGCCGAACAAATACAATTTTCACCAACGCAACCTTGAACTTGACAGTTGCCCATTGCTCATATTATTGCAAAAAGTGTGCATTCATGAAGGAATCGAAATGCAAGTTCAATTTGAAGAGAGCTCTAAAATGCATGTATATCATAATTTATAAATATTTTAAAAAAGTTTTAAATTAAAATAAATTTAGAATTAGTTATATTTTTAGCGTATTATGTATAAATGTACAATTAGTAAATACAGGGCCAATATGTAACGGCTACATAAATACGTTGAAACTAGCCATATTGTTCGAAAAGAAAAAGGAATTACATGAGACGAAACAACAAGTTAAAATAAAAAGTAAGATTGCAAGAAAAAAATAGTTACTCACTTGGACTTGATATTATGAATTTTTGAAACGACAAATTTTAAAAACTAATATGGCAGGACAGTAGGTTGTTAATTGTTTTAGATGATGACTCAAAAAATTTCGTCGTCCTTTAAATTGATTGAATAATTTAAATGCTTATTTTATACGTTGATTAGTCATTGAAATTGAAATTAGGGTTGCTAAGTGATTTTTTGTCCAGATAATGACTCCACGTGTAGTTTTAATTATGATATGTTGAGCTAGAAGAAAATTGGAAAAAGGATTTCTTGTTTTGAATTTATGGCTTTTCAGTTTAAATTTAACTTAACAATCTTATCTATAAAGCTTGACATTTATAAATGTATTACAGCAATTACAAATATAAATGAAAATTATTTTAGTTTTTGTGAATGCCTAAAACATGATTTGATTTTGGATTCGGAATTTAACCTCTAAACCTGGTATGGACGAAAGGACGAATGACATTCGTCCAGCATTTTTTTGATTTAAAACACGAAATTAAAATATTTAATGGAAACAAAACAGACCAAATTGAATCGCCTAGACAAAAGCTCCACGAAAACACAAGCTTATAAATGGAAACTTTTAAAAACTCCAAATTGAATCCTGCATGCATTAAAAACACAATAATAAAATGTATTAGTTTATGCCTAAGGAAAATTCAACATTTCAACTTACAAAGCACCATGTACCTTCAGTATGTTTGCAGTGGCTCTAGATATATGATTTCTGCTACTAACGACATCCATTTTGCCAAAAATGCTAAGCGATAATTTTTTCAGGGCAATCCACTCATTTCTCAAATATGGAAATATTTGTGCAGCTACTCCTGCAAAGTTGGAAGAATCTGGAGAGAGTATCAACAAATGTCGATTGGTTAATACACCAAGAATACGATTCAATTTTATCCTTTTTATAAAACTAATCTATAATTAATCGTCTGGTATTTTACATTGGACGAAAATCTTGTCCCAAATTTGCATGCTAACCCTATGTTATTTTTTGTTCGGAAATTACATGCTAACCCCATGTTAAATGTACATATGCTAACCCCATGTTAAATTTGCATATGCTAACCCCATGTTAAATTTGCTTATGCTAACCCCATGTTAAATGTAGATATGCTAACCTCATGTTAAATACATACATGCTAACCCCATGTTGAATGTACACATGCTAACCCTATATTTAAAAAACCAACGCTAACATCATGCTGTTTATAATACTAATCTATAATTAATGTCTGATATTTTACACTAGGCGGACATCCTGTGCAGAATTTTCATGCTAACCCCATGTAAAAACTCTAATGCTAACCCCGTGTAAAATTTGGGTAAATGCTAATCCCATGTAAAAAATCAAATTCTAACCCCATGTAAAGAATCAAATGCTAACCCCATGTAAAAAATCAAATGCTTACCCCATGAAAAAATCAAATGCTAACCCCATGAAAAAATCAAATGCTAACCCCATGAAAAAACCAAATGCTAACCCCATGTAAAAAATCAAATGCTAACCTAATGTAAAAAATCAAATGCTAACTCCATGTAAAAAATCAAATGCTAACCCTATGTAAAAAATCAAATGCTAACCCCATGTAAAAAATCAAATGCTAACCCCATGTAAAAAAT